>JAVIAB010000059.1:16954883-17087383 GCA_032433765.1 Megaustenia siamemsis | reverse complement strand
TTATAATCAGCTATTGTGATGACGCAGCACACACAACAATGGAAGCGCCCATAAAATTCCAATTACTCCAATAAATGTAACCATCAACTCACGAAAAGATGATGCACAATCTCTAAAGTGAAAATTGTGATAGACTTGTCAGAGCAGTCCATATTAATGAGTTATAATTCACAAACCTGGACTTAACAAAGAGGATTATTGAGGTGTGTACGGCTCTACATAATCGGCGAAATTTGTTAATTGGATCATCAGATTGACTTTAAAGCAGAAAATTGCTTTGAAGAGCCGAAACTAATCAGTCCACAAAAACAATTACTGCAGCGATCCAGAGAACGTGAACACGTTCCACCATGTTGGAAACGGAAGCCCCGATAATACGACCAGATAATACGACTGCATTAAGCAGTTGATATAGAGCATGTTCTAGTCCCTTTCAAAATGGTTTGTCCACGCTAGACTTCAAATATCTCCATAACCTTTACATACATAAACATTGTTTTTTTTCATTTGGTATTATTTTTTCAGTGTCATTCACCTGCAACAGGGAACAGATGGCTGTGTTCACTTTCTGTGTGGTTTCGCCATATGTCTTTTGGCGTGTGTTGAGACTGTTATGATGGGGACTACAGCTACCTTTCTTTGTTTAGGAGATGAGTTAGTAATTCGGATGATTCCATTGACACGGGCGGTTGAGCAATTATGGGTTTTAATTCGTTTGCAGTGATACCGGGGCCTTTCATAACCATAATAATATATCACTCTTTTCTAAGCTTCAGCGCTGGAGTTTTTTTCACATGCAGCAATGTCAATGACAATAGTCATCTTAATGGCTCATCGTATATCACAAGACCGGCCATACGCTAATCTTAAGGTCTGTTGTTTGATGTGCGACGGTGATAATCTGACGACTAACTGTCTGTTTATATGTTAGGAATTGGAGTCAACAACGATGGCCTAACATCATCAAGCGGTATACATTTTTTTTTTAAAAATTGGCGATCATCATTTTCAGGAGGACGTGAACTTCCGGTATATGGTGGATAGACGGCAGGAACTATTGAAGGCTATGCATGAAGATTGTTTCTTTTTGCAGTTTCCTCATACTCCAAGTCCAGCTTGTTGCATGAGCTATTGAGTTAAGTGCTATGTGCACACCATGAGCTGTGTGTCTCATCCGTTAATGATCATGTTTCGATATTCCAATTGATTACGATTAATGGTGATATCGTATGACAGGTAACAGTTGGCTGTGTTCACTCTCTGCGTGGTTTCGCCTTATGTCTTTTGGCGTGTGCTGAGACTGCTACGATGGGGACTACAGTTACCTTTCTTTGTTTGGGAGATGAGATATTAATTTGAATGATTGCACTGGCACGGGCGATTGAGTAGTTATGGATTTTAATTCGTTTGCAGTGATACCGGGGCCTTCCATAACCAAAAATATCTAATGCAGTAATTCTTGATGTCTTCACGGCATAGTTTTATAAGTCGCAGAGTTTAGTTGTAATTTTGTTTCCAACCTTTGCAGCAATAATTATTATTGTTTGTAGCGGAAGAGGGTGAGAGAGAGAGAGAGAGACATACAGACAGACATAGACAGAGATAGAGAGAGAGGCACATGCACAGGCAGAGAGAGAGAATAATCTACACATGTCATGACGCAGCCAAATTAACATTAGAAAGAACCCGAGACAGTAGCGGAAACAAAGTTAGAAGCAGCTATTCTATAGATAGGCTGACTAGGCTGTACACGTCAGTCAATGTATAAAGACAGCTCGTTCAACAGAAGATCAGAACAGATAAACGACCATTTTCTTTGATGAAATAAATGTACTTTTACCTTCCTTCTCTTGCTCGTCAAAATAAAATTCATATTCATGTAACAAAGCGGACATTCTGTTAATGCTTCAAATAATTGTTCTATGTTTATATTTATGCTGGATAGAAATGATATCGTCACTATATTCATATCTCTGACAATACATACTTAGTATATTTTCTACAACACTTGCATTAGGGAAGACATTGGTGCACATCTCTTAGGTTGGTGCGGCAGGCTGTGACGGACGATAGCCAAAAAAGGCTTCCTAACTGGTGGTATTAATGCTTCAGTGTGTTGTTATATGATTCTTTCTGGTCTGGATTTTCGATTATGGAGACAGTGGTGGACCGGTAGTGTTCGCCTAACCACAAAGTCAACATGGCTGTGGCGCCGGCGTTCAAAAATGTGTGCCGCGGGCGATTAAAGTAGGACAATCTAAGGCTACAGCTCTGAATTGGGACGGGATGTGATTGGACTGTAAATTCACCACGAGTGGGACTACGGTCGAATCGAGTTGCTTCAACAAACGAGCAGGCCTGATTTCATTGGTTCGGACAGCGATTCTTGGGACACTTTTAATGATCATTATATCTACACGAACTTCGCGCATTAAGGATCGTTCTCCCCTCGATGGTCATTATAGCGACCCGGAAGTGTGCATCATGAGCTGCGCGTCTTTTTCCAAAACTCAACACGTTCACACGAAAAGTATGGACGATCTGAATGACCTCTCTGTTGATTGCTGGGACGGGAGCTCAACAGATATGGGAACGCCTCATCTGCAGGGATGTCATTCCGTTCTAAAGTCTATAGTGGCCAGTGAAGGGCGTATTAAACCTTGGTAACATTGCGATATCATGTGCTTGCCTGTGATCCAAATGTTATAGCTTGTTTCATAACTCGTGCCCAAATTTAAAATCGATAGCTTTTTAACCGCTAGTTGTAAGTTGTTCAAAATTTGCATGTAAAGTTATAGTGATACGAACCCAACAGGGAATTAATTTCATTAAAAATAAACATTTGGTTATTATTGTTGCTTATTTGATTTATATAAATTTATAACGACCCATTGATGTAGTCAAAACTTAATGTTTACAGTATTTTAAGTTAAAAATAGCGAGTGAAAATCCATACACGGTAAAAGTGACGTGTTAGCCCGCTTTTACCGTGGTTTTTTGACACAATTAGACACTTGTAAAAAACATGAGAAATTGTGTGTTCCATTTCCGTTCATTCATGGGTAGAGACGTGGAACGATAACTTTTATCATGAGTCTTAAAATGAAATTCTGCAGTTTACAAAACATCGGTTTTAAAAATGTATGACTATTTTTGCAAAGAGGCTAAACGAGAAAGATTATTTCATTCTTTAGAAAACCCTGAGAATAGGACAAGACACATTTTGGATTTATCTAAACGGTCATTTAATCGCTGGATTCAAGCACGTGACCGTCAATGTTCAAAATATACAAAATCACAAGGAAGAGCAAAAATGTTGGATAATTTCGACAGTGAACTTATTAGAAGTGAAATTCGCAAAATGTTGGGTATGAATGAAACTGTTACAATAAGAAAATTAAAAGTATCGCTGAAAAAGAACAACAGTATTGAAATATCAAAGTCTACATTATGGAGGAATGGGAGAGCTGCAGGCTTTACATTCAGAAAGTATTCCAATGGACGAAACATCATCTGTGAGAAGCCACATATAGTAGTCATGAGAAGCAAGTACTTACGTGAAGTAAAAGAGGTGCGCAAGCAAGGTTATGATATTGTGTACTTGGATGAAACATGGATCAATGCTCACCAAACTAACCGAAGGGAATGGCAGTCATCAGATGGAAAGATTAAGAGATTAATACCTAGCAGCAAAGGATAGCGCTTGATAATTGCTCATGCAGGTAGTCGACAACATGGACTAATACAGAATGCAGAGCTCATTTTTCTTTCAAAATCCATAGACAATCGGGATTATCACTCTGAGATGAATGGTAACATATTTAGACATTGGATTGAAAATTCTGTTCTCCCAGCACTAGATCGACCATCTTGCCTAATAATGGACAATGCAGCGTACCACAACATTGTTGCACTTGAAGATAAAGTCCCGACGTCATCCAGTACAAAAGATGCTATTAAGATATGGCTCACAAAGGAGCACATACAATTTAATAACATGTACTTAAAACCTGAATTACTATCTCTAGTAAAGCAAAAACAGAGGACAAAGATTTTTCAAATAGATAAGATTATCCAAGAGCACGGTCATATAAGTTTGAGGCTGCCACCTTACCATGCTCATTTAAATCCAATAGAACTAATCTGGGCAAAATTAAAAGGACAAGTGGCAGATGAAAATACAACATTCAAAATATGCGATGTAAAGACTCTTGCTAATCTCGCTTTATTAAATATAGACAAAGATTATTGGGCTAAATGTGAAGACCACGTCTTAAAACAGGAAGAGGAATATTGGAAAAATGATGGTTTGTGGAATGTTCAACCCCAAACAGTTATTAATCTTTTAGACTCGTCTGATTCAGAATGAAAGTATATAGCCCCCACAATGTTGGCCCCTATATTACCTTAAATTATTTCAACAAACGGTCCTTTTCAGGACCACACAACTATGAAAATTGGACATACAGGTAAACCTTGATATTATTATCGTCCGTCCTCTAACTGAGCATACAATAATTCTCCTGGTGTTTTGTTATATCCAGTTATTTCCCCATTACGGCCACGCCTCTACCTAGTGAAAATTAATCGTAGACCAGCAACTACGGTAATTTCTATTCTTTAGGGCTTCACAATTTACAATTTTGACAAACATCAAAGAAATATCGCCGCTTTAAGAAAACTGCAGCTGCAAGATATTTGTTAAATATACATTTAAAGGGTCTTTTGCATTCTAATAACATTTGGACAATTTCAAAAGTATTTAACAAACGGTTAGAGAGTAATAGCGTTTTGAAGTTGGGCAAATGTTTTGAAACGAGCTATAGAAATGTGGTTACGCCAAACTGGTGTACTGAGTTTTCTAAGAGGGTGCTACCTTATGTTATTGTTAATGGAAAATCTTACGGATTCGTGGGGCCTCGGTAACCTAGTTGGGAAAACCACCCGACTGTATTACCGACGTTTGGACAATCCGTGTTCGATTCCCGCTGGGAGCAGTGTGAATTGTACTCGTGGTTGGAAAAAAAAATACCCCCACGGTCGATCCAGCCGTTGGCAGAAATGGGTACCAGGGTATTACCCTGGGAAGGTGAGGAATGTTGCCTCGCATCTGAGTTTCGATGCTTGAGGCGACACTATACAGAAATCTCCGAACATTTCTGGATAGGCGGCCGAGCACATATGGGTGGAAACTCACGTGCTATGACGCCGGTTCAAGTCTCGTACTTTACCTTTACTTTACTTTGTTATATTGATTGACAGAGCGTGTGGGAGGGGAAGTGACGTTGTTGGACCCACAGAATAGATGGGAAGGAAAAGATGACATAGTCGTAGACGTTTATTTTTGGTTCTGGGCATGAACTTCATGCAGGGCTGGTTGAGAAGTCGAGAGAAATGTTAGCTGAACTAACGTAACAATGAGATGGAGAGCGGATGAGAGAATTAACTTAAATGTGTCTTTATTTCTCTTTAAAAAGATTAATGTGGGTGGGATTCTATGTAGAATGAAGCAAATTGTTTATCTATGTTTTATTGAAAAGAAAACAGTTTAAAATGAACACGTTTAACGATTATACAGGGCAAGCTCGGCTTATTATAATCTCGTTTCGAAACAAACTCTTGGAGCATAAACAAATAATTCTTTCAAGATGTAACCATAGTTTCTTTCTATTTTAATTTTTTCTAGCAATAACTTGAAAAATGCTTACTACAATGCGCTCGCATGAAATGAGTAGAAAATGAAAATATATGTAAATTATACCCAGAAGTGCAGATACAGATGTACTGATCATATACATGGTCATGTGGTAATCTATTAATGAATGTTGCTATCATAGACCAGAATCCTTCAACCCTGACAACCTAGCCAACCTCCCCCTTGAACGGTTCCACACTCACGAAGGTTGTTGGGGTTACTACGAGCAACTATCTCCGGGAATCTTTGAAGGACAACCAGTGGACTGTAGGCATGGCGTCCAAGGGGTAAGGAATAACAAGTTATCCTCTTGAAATGTTTTATCCTTATGCTGTTTCACTTTGATATACTTGGCTGTCCTTATCATCATCAGATCACATGCCCTTCACAAAACGTTATATTCACCCCAGATCGTCTGAATGAATCTCAGTCTCTAGCCAGATCATCCACACTTCTATTGTCATGCTCAATGCCTCTTTGATGTCTCGAAACTACCTTCTTCTTGGTCTGCCCCTGATGCGACGCCCAGGAACCATGCCTCCCATTATTGTTCTTTCCAGTCCGGCGTGTCTTTTGACGTGGCCATAATATTTTAATTCCCTCTTTTGAATAATATTTATAAGGTAGTTATGTAAATTATCTAGGTTAAATCAGTTAGTGTGTCTTCATTCAATTTTTTCCAATACCCAAGGCATCTTAAGATGGTTATGGTTTTTCAAAGGGCCCGGTATCAGTGCTAATGACTGGAAATCCATAATTGATAAAACGCCCATGCTAGTGGATTCATCCGAATTAACATCACATCGAAAATTCAAAAATGGAAAGATAATTGTAATCCCTATCGTAGCAATCACAGCACACGTCAAAAAAACACAAGGCGATTAATAGCACCGACTGTGAACGCAACTGAACTGTCCTTCGTCATATGGTATCATCGTTCACCGAATGCAATCTGAATATAGAAACACCATCTGGATGAAACACACAGCTCACTGAGAGCACAAAGAAGCATAACTCAGTAGCTCCGACAGCAAGCCGAACTTGGAGTATGAGGGAACTACATCAAGGCACACTTTTCAGACTTTGCCTCAATGGTTCCATGTCGCCTATCCGCCATATTGGACGTATCTTTAGAATTTGTCTGCAGCATTTTGTTTTCGAATGAATCGATTTTCTTCTTTGCTGTTCAGTTATTGTCTGCCCTAGATGTTCAAATTAAAGAAAATACAATGCATACATCGCATGCACATCTAATCAAGCAATGAATAAACATAAACGAAAGTAATAACAACGTACAATGCTATCAGAAAATTAATACAATACATAACATGAAACTATAAATTAACAAGAAAATGTACGTTTCTTCAGCTGTTTGTTTAGAATAAATGAGAAACCATGATCTTGTCATGTTTAAAACAATAAGATGATAGATTAGCACGAGCTTGATATACATGACCTCTATAACAAACTATTTGTAAATATGTTCTGAGTCTCTGAGATGATAATTACTGCGTCCACTTCACCATCATCGGATTACAATTATTCTTCTCATTTCCTAATTTGCCAAAAAAGTCGATGAGAGGTATCGTTGTGTCGTCTTTTATCTCATTTACTTGTCTCTTAAGCTATTCTATTACATGAAAGCTCATGGTCTATGAGATGAGATAATTCCATCGTTATTTTTTTGTGTATACGTGACCTTTGAACTCGTAACCTTCGTTGATGACTAGTTCTGTTACATTTGGTTCAGTTTGTGTTACCACTTGGGCAAAACACGTTTTCTGTTTTATCTGTGTATATTCAATAACATATCGCATTTCTTCAATAACTCGATTTTATAACTCGATGCTCATAGTCATACCCGTCAGGCTGTTCCTGCCATGTGCCTAACACATTTACTTTCGTGGATCATACACTTTGCTGATTTTTTAGGGCTTTAGTGTTCATGAGTTATATCCGACATTGTTCATATAAAATTGAACTGCCTATAGACAGTTTTTTTTCCCTTTAATAACTAGCGATAATTCTCCAGATACAGTTATTGCTTGTAGTTTACACGCTGGTTACGATTTTAACAATACGTTATGCAGCATTCATTATACAAACAAATATATTATTTATTGTTTGTGAATTTTTCCCGCAGCACCATCCATCATTCTTCGTGACAGTCACTTGTGAGGGCATACGTATCGCATCTTCCGTTCCTTCTGAGGAGCCTACCACACGTGTACGTTATTATCTGAAGCGCAGAGGTCCCAGGTAAGACTGTATTGTATCGTTTCCTCAAAACAACAGAATGGAGAGCGCATGGTATGGAACCATGAAACACAATATTGCAGGACGACGATCTGTACAAATATACATAGCAAATTATGTCACATTTCCTCGTCATATATTCCATCAAAAACATGTTTGTCATCAATATACAAACATCTCCATAATGACATCACTTCTATTTAACTCTCTCACAGGTATCCAGTGCGAAATGTTCCTGGTTGCAACGTTAGCCCTTGCCCTGATGAACAGTAAAATGGACCATCGGTGGAAAACGTTCTTTCTCCGTTATGCTTAGTTTTATTTTATTGACATTCTAAACTTTCATTTCACAATATTATAAAGCTGGCAACTAATACATTATGTGTAAAATATGGAATAATTATTGTTGAAATAAATAACATTTTACGTATAATCTGTTTACGTTTGAAAAAGCAATCTAATAAAAACAACAGGTAACCTTGGCAAACAAAAATTGGTTCGTCATCTTTTGTTTTTTTCATATTCATCATCATCATCAGTAGGTGCCGTCTCCGCATTGAAGGTTGGCTACCTTGGAGTACCATTCCGCTGTCTCTTTGTGATGGTGCATATTGTCATAGGCTGACATGTATATATTTGGGTGTTACTGTTCTTTCATATTCCCTTTATTTGCTGTTTCTTCAACCTTTTTAGCTAGTTCATCAATATATTTTCTCTTATCCCTTTTAATACATCTTCTCACTTCTTTGTTCACCTCTGTGTAATCTTCTTGTGTATTGGCTTTATTACTTTTCGTTTTGCTTTTATTTATGTCTGCTTTTTTGTTCTTTGTTTCTTTAATTTTATCCAGGGTCTCTGCTATCATCCATGCCTTTTTCTGGCGTTCTCTTTTCCCGAGTGTCTCTTCGCATGTATCTTTCCATATATATATTTTACCTGTTTCCAATGTTTTTTTAAAATATTTATTGTATTTTTTAGTTCTTGGAGGACTTGGTATTTGTTTGGTATTGCGAATTTTCCTTTTATTTCTTGTTCTTTAAGAAACCCTACATTGAAATACTTTCTGCCCTTATTCGTTGTTGTATATATTTTTAGATTAAGTTTAAGTTTGCTATCAGAAGATGATGCCATTTCGGTTCCGTGTGTTTGTATAAAGTATCTTTTTTAAGACCGTTGATAGGGGTGTACTGTTAATTTATATTCGAGTAAACAGGCGAGTCCACAAACAAAGATTAGAGATAATATCTTGGAGGGTCCCTCTATCGGTATTTCATCGGTATCACGAGGTAGGCAAAACGTTTATTGGGGAGGGGGAAAGCTGGTCAAATCCATCCAAGGTTTCGACGCCAATGCGTTGTATCTTTGGGCTCTGATGAACCCAATGCCAACACATTATCCAATTATTAGACGGATGGAGACCGGGTTTAGGGTGGAAAAAGATAACTAGTATGTCCAACAAAGTAGAGAGTGGATTATGTGGATCGCCCACCAAAAAGGTGTGGAGTTGCAAACTCAGTTTATTGGGGGGAAGTTTCAGTTAGGTGATAAGAATACCCCTGTAGATGGGTGGGATAAAATTAATAGAAAACGCTACAATTTCCATGGTTGCCTGTACCTTGGTCACAGAGACTGTCCCCCTCACCAAAGATAAAGTTAGAAACCCCGTTAATAATAAACCATTGTTCGAGCTATTTAAAAAAACATTTGAGATACACACCTACTTAACCGAGGAGGTCAAAGTCCCAGTTGAAGTTATGTTGGAATGTGAGTGGCTGTTATAGTGTTGTGATGTTAATTCTTTATCTTTGTACTCTCTTTGACAGCACATCACATTACACTGGTCACAGACGTTCAATCATGACCGACTCTTTTTCTGAATACACAAATCATAATCAAGTTTATTGATATCTCTAGGCACAAAGATTCGTACTAGCGGTTGAAGCACTTTTCTTAATTTAATGTTAATTAATTGTTGACGTCTCTGAGACAAATAGTCGGTGGATATGATAAGTCAACAAGGGCATATCTTACATAAAACATTATTCAACTTACGTTCTTGAGGAATGTGTAACACAACTTGAAAACTCTCAAACCTTCACAACTAATGTTCATATGTTCATTGCTACTCACTACTCTCTATCAACATTCTTAATTACTTCTCAACTGACTTAAAACTACAACTTGAAGATTAATTTCCAAACTAACTGGCTCAACTTTCTAATCTTAGCACATTAGATCTGACTTCCATCTCTATAACCATCTATCTTTTCCTATTTCAGACTCTTGTTCTAATTCTTCTAATAATGATTGTCTAATCTAAAATTTCTCTCTAACTTCTGTCTAACTGCCTTAGGCAGTTCGGCCAAAACCGGACTAAGCTTACTTAGTCCACATCTTAACTTCTCTCTGTGTGTCTAATCTCTAGCTGTCTTAAACCTATTGTGTTGAAGTTTAATACTCCAACCTCACACTTTGTGTGACATATCTGCAGCCAATCAAACCGTCGCAAAGTGACAAACTGCAACCCCATCCGATCACTCGTTGAGTCATCAACTCTCTTCCTTCTGACCCAAAATTCACCCTATGACTCTGAATTGTCAAAACAAACTGCTTATGACCATCATCTTCATGACCTGACCTGTCCTGGTAGATGTTTACCGGACAGTAAAGTCATGCAGTCAAATCATGCGCTCATTTATCCCTTTTTCCAAAACAACCTGCATGGTGGAAATGTCCATCCTCTCTAAACTCATCATCGTGTCCAGTAATTCTGGACCTTCCTCCTTCCCACTTTCTGTGTATCCACTACCACATATGTGAACTTCTACCTTAACTTGTTATGACCTGGAAAATTCTACCTTCCTATCTCAGCTTGGTAGGTGTCTTTGTTATGTCCAAGTATAATTCCTCGGTCGTTTCCCCTATCCCTACTATAAACTTTATTCCCTTAACTTGTTATTCTGGCTAGAATTTTCCACACTTTAAATTTATGTCCTAACACTTACTGCTGGTCGTTACCATATGTTACTGCTATTGTCTATGAAATAATGGGTAACGACTAAGTTACCTGCTCCCATGCTTTCACTAGCTTACTCTATTACATGGCAGGCCCTGAAACGTCTGAACCAACTATTAAGACGTTCCTTTCTGAAGCCATCCCCCGAGCTAGACCGTCTTACTCTCAAGAAGGACCCCCTCTCAGTGATAAACAGATTCTGACTTCTGTTTCAGATGGGACGTGTTTTGGTTTAGTAAAATGTGATTTACATATACCCGATCGCCTGAAGGCACATTTCAGTGAGATGACTCCAATTTTCAAAAAATATTCACGTCACACGTGACGGTATTGGTGCGTTTAAGGGCGATTATGCCCTCAAACATAACCTGTTGTCGACCCCCCGTTGCACACTAATCGGTAGTTATGTTGGGAAAAATTGTGTTGGCAACACCGCTGTTACAGTGGTATTTAGATCATGGTCTAGATGTAAAAAAAATTATCAAGTGATAGAATATCAACCGTCTAGTTGTTTTATAAAGTTTGGAGGTATGGTTTATGACGGTAGAAGGGCCGGGGATTTAGACGAAAATCAATCTATAGTTAGTGATACGGTGAAACTCCTGGGAGACTCGGTCTACGGGAAGACTCTAAACAATGAGGCCAATCATAGTGCTGTCTGGTACGTTCAGGGGGATGAGATATCAAAAATGATAAATGATTCCCGGTTTTAAAAGATGACTGAAATAGGGGATGATCTTTTTGAAGCTGAGATGGAGAAAAAGAAAACGGTTTTGGACTTACCTGTACAAATCGGTTTCTAGGTCTATCAATATGCAAAACTTCGTATGTTAGATTTTTATTTCGAGTTCTTAGATAAGTTTGTAGATAGGTCCGACTTTCAGTTATGTGCAACATATACCGATAGTTTATACATGGCTTTAGCGCACCTAAGTTGGAGGACATAGTTAAGTCAGGTCTGCAGGTTGAGTTTAATAGAGTATATAAAGTTTTGCGATGAGCATATTAGCAAGACAGACTGTATAAACTGTAAGGGTGTTAAAGCGCACACCAAACGAACGCCCGGTCTTTTTAAATTAGAGAACGAAGGGACAGCCCTTGTTAGCTTATGTAGTAAGACGTACCATTGTAGTGGAAATTACGATAAAATCAGCTGTAAAGGGCTAAGTAAGCAACACAACAAATTATATAAAGATATATTTTTAGAGATACTCGACACGCAATGGGCCAAGAGTGGGAAAAATGTAGGTTTCAAAGTCTAAATAATTCCATATTTTCTTACAGCCAAACAAGAAATGCTCTTTCCTTTTTCTATATAAAAAGAAAGGTAGCTGATGATAACGTCTCAACTGCGCCTCTAGATATTTAACTCTTTACACTACGAGCTTAGACTGACCAGTGATCTCTAACAGTTTCACCCTTTATAACTCATTTATGATATAGAGCTAAGTAGACACCCAACTACATAGCTTAAAATAAATTGTATCCTTATACTATATATTTACTCTGTGCACGAAATATTGTAACTATTGAAATGCGAAATAATATCCACTATGTGTTGTGTTCTATACCTACTGGGATAATAAAAGAATAAAATATACCTTTGTTTTCTGTTTTATATTGAATGTTATTATTTTTCATTGATGGTGTATCTCCCCTCGACGCTGAAAGGCAGATGAGGAAGGAAAGAAAAAGAAGAAGTTACAAAAATAAACAAAAGGCGGTCCGAATCACGATCGAACTCATACTCCTCGGCACGGCTCCTTACGACGAGAACCAAACGCTAGAGCACACCACAAACTCAGCTACCTTAAAATGTTGCTGTAATTGGCGATGTCTTTCACGAATGTGTGCTTATGCCTTTAGCGTAGAGCTACGAACACAAGTGGGGAATAAATTGTATATTTTCCTATAAAGACATGTATCTCCCGTAAGATTGTATGCATATGTTGCAGACAAATAAAACAAACATTAATAACACAAGGGTAGAGGGGCATTCAAAAGGCAAAGCACTACATCGACTTTCTCAGCTAATGATAAATATAGAAGCATGGTATTTTGCACACTGGCTTGTGGCGATTGTGTGCACAAAATTGCACTGCAATCGACCAGATATGGTTATGGTTATAGAAGGCCCCGGTATCGCTGCAAACAAATTAAAATCCATAATTGCTCAATCGCCCGTGCTAGAGAAATTATCCGAATTACTATTTCATCTCCCTAACAAAGAAAGGTAGCGGTAGCCCCCATCATAGCAGTATCAGCACACGCCAAAAAGCATAACTGCACAGAAAGTGAACAGAGCCATCTCTTTTTCATCATACGATATTATCATTCATCATAAAAAATCGGAATATCGAAACACGATCAAAACAGATGAAACGCACAGCTCACAGTGTGCACAGAGCACTTAACTCAGTAGCTCCAGCTACAAGCCGGACTTGGAAAATGAGGAAACTGCTACAAGGAACACTTTTCAGACATAGCCATTAATGGTTCCTACCGCCTATCCACCATATTGACCGGAAGTTCAATGCAACGTGCATGTTCACGTTCTCATGAAAATGATGATTGTCATTAAAAAAAAAACTGTATAGCGCTTGATGATGCTAGGACATCACCCTGACTCCAAATCCGAACATATGTAACACAGTTAGTCATCGGACTATCCACGTCACACATCAAACAACAGACTGTAAGATCTCCCTGCAATGTGAATTTATGAAAATATGAATCCCTCCTGACTAACATGAACCTCCGGGAGTGATCCCGGTGCTGCAAAGTTATATACGAAACTCCATTCCGCCTATCACTATAATCAATCAACCATTGTGATGACGTAGCACACACAAAAATAGCTGCGCCCATAAAACCCAATTACTATAATAAATGAAGCAAACAACGCAAGAAAAGATGATGCACAATCTCTAATTGGAATTCTGCGATTGACTTGGCAGAGCAGTCCACATGAATGAGTTGTAACATGTAATTACTTGGAGTCAAACAATTCCAACGATGGCCTTGGAGCAGCACTCAATGTGTTGACGTAAGACGCATATAAATACTAGACAGAAGAAGGTCTCATTCACAAACTTGGACTTGACACAGAGGAGCATTGAGGTGTGTACGACTCTGCATCATCGGCGATATTTGTTAAGTGGATCATCAGATTGACTTTAACGCAGAAAATTGCAATGAAAAGCCGAAAATAATCAGTCCACAAAAACTATTTCTGCAGCGATCCAGAGAACGTGAACATGTTCCACCATGTTGGAAACGGAAGTTCCGATAATACGACGAGATAATACGACAGCACTAAGCAGTTGATATAGAACATGTTATAGTCCGTTTCAAAATGGTTTGTCCACGCTTGACTTCATATATTGCTATAACTTTTACACATATAAACAATTTTTTCAATATTCCAAAAGTTTTCTAAAATGCAATGTTGCAGATAGTGTTATTCACCTGCAATAGGGAACAGATGGCTGTGTTCACTTTCTGTGTGGTTTTCGCGTTATGTCTTCTGGCGTGTGTTGAGACTGCTATGATGGGGACTACAGCTATCTTTCTTTGTTTGGGAGATGAGATAGTAATTCGGATGACTCCACTGGAATGGTCGATTGAGCAATTAAGGATTTTAATTCGTTTGTAGTGATACCGGGGCCTTCCATAACCATAACCTGCAGCGGCTAATTCCTTTGAGCTTTTTGACGGATGCAGTTATTTCGTCTTTAAAGAAAATAGTTTGCCGGAATTGAAGCAATTGGCCAAGGTCCGTCATAGGCGTAACACAATTCAAATGTTAATAATAACATTCATTTGGATAAATGCCTAGAACATCCAACGATTAATACAACGCCATTCAATAGAAACGGAATGTTTATAAACGTCCAAAATTTACTTGTCGTTCAAACATCATCATCCTCATCATCGAGTGCCATCTCCGCAACGAATGTTGGCTACCATGGATCGCCATTCCTCTCTGTTTCTTGCTTTGATGGTGCAGGTTGTCATAGATTGACTTGTCCATCTTTTGATGTTACTCGTCGATATTAGTCTTGGTCTGCCTCTGCCTCTTTACCTTGTATTTTCCCTTCCAATATTACTTTAGTAGGCTGTTGTGTCTGTTAACGTGCCCCAAAAATGTCATTTGTCTTGTCATAATTGTATTTAGTAGTTCTCTTTTATTTTTAGTTTGATTTAAACCTTTATCGTTTGTTTTCTTTTTTTCCCCATCCAATTCTGCCAATTCTTCTATAAATTCACATTTCAAAGGCTTCAATTTAGAATTTCTCTCCATGGCTTTCTTTGGAGTGTTACGTGATGAGTCTCCAATCTCTTTCACGATGGTCTGCCATATTCGTCCTTTTTTGTTCTGAATATGCCTCATGTATACCACACACTTTGCTGGTTTCGCTTTCTGGGCCGTTGATCTTTTCTGATTCATCCGCCCCATCCACCGTCACAGACTTTTCACATATGGGTCATTCAAACATCGTGCAATATTGTGCAGAGAAACTACACAAATCACGGGAATTGCGTGAAACATTAGCAAAACTAAATAGGCAGATAGGCAGAAGTATGAAGGGGTAAACCATATTAAATAATGGTTTGTCTAGGAGGTAGTACATTTGTATGTATTAAATAAGGAAATTTTAAAACCATATGTTTTTAATTAGGAACAAAAATATATTCCTGGGGATATTGAGATTATTATGCCATGTGCAAAATCTGAACAATTTCGATCAAGTGGTTACAGAGATATTAATTATTAAATAGCGGCTAACCATTTTGAAACGGACTATAGCAACTTGCGTTATAAGCATTTTGCGAATATAAGCGCATTGTGCTAGAATTTATTGTTTTGGAGAATGGAACATTTGTGAGCATTCACAAGTGCCTATGTGATGTGTATGGAAGTTTTGCAGTCGACAGGAGCACCGTAAGTCGCTGGGTTCAGAGAGTAAAAGAACCAAAAAGCGGAGATAATGAGCTTCTTGATCGGCCGAACCGTGGACACCCTACCACAGCCACCAATGCAGACACTTTGAGGTGTCGCTGAGGGCATTATTGTTGCTGATAGGCACATCACTACTTAACAAGTGGCATTCACGTTATGTCAGCATTGGTAGTGGAAATGTAACTATAAAAGCTCTCGGATTCTCTCAAGTTTGAGCAAGATGGGTTCCACGAAATGTAACAAATGAGCATCGATTGCAAAGATAAACAATTTCTTTAAAAAAAAAACTGTTGAAGCGTTTCAATGGTGATGGAAGAAAAAGGTAAACATGCTAGTATGAAACTGTGGAAGTGTCAGAGGCTAGACCAAATGTATGTGCGCGTTACATACGTCATTCAGAGGGACATTCTCGTGTATTGTCACACACGACTGGAAATGTAGGGAACATAACTCAATCCTGGTCAATGTGGAGGTCAACGGCCTCATCTGGGATAACACCAATGAGAAAGATGAAGTCATCTAAACAGACGGATTTGTAATACGACACCAACGGCGTGCATGGACATTTACAGCACGCTCTACAGGCAGAATAGTCAAAGAAGACAGTTGTGCATACTTTATGACCACGAGTAGCATAACAATGGAGGTGATGGCAGTGACCAGGGCATCCATCTCTTTAGAGTCACAAGACTACACCCACGCCTGCTTGCTGATACGATGAGCATGTACACCACAAGTAGAGGCGGGATCTGTGCGTAGAGCCATTGCTGAAGTGAAAAATACGTAAGATCACTTTTGTCTACGCCCCAGGACATACGGAAGTACAGGGAAATGAAATAGAGTGGAAAGGTTGGCTAGCTGTGCTATTGTTAGAAGGTCAACCAATAGTTCGGGCAGACATTATCACTGTCCTCCGAGATGTGGGAAGGGCACATGAATTCGTCAACCATGAGTCCACGTCACTCTTTCGGATGAAATAGATGGGAATTAAGATGGGCACGGCCAGAAACGATAAACTTAGTGGGCATGTAAGAAGATGTATTAACCAACACAGGACTGGAGTCGTCAGTCGCTGGATACAGCGATACAAGCTGAGGAGGCGATATGAGCACCTGTAGACATGTTTGGAGTGCAATGGTAACTCGCAAATAACTGAATAACAATAACTCAATAACAATAACTCAATGTTGATAGTGAAAAGTTTTTGTCTAAGATTGTTACAGGTGATGAAACCTGGGAACATCATTTTGAACCAGAGACAAAAAGACGGTCATCCTCCGCACTCACCACGAAGAAAGGAACTCAAGACATCCCTTGCAGCTGGAAAGGTCAAGGTCACATTCTTTTTGGACACTGAAGGTGTGAATTATGTGGGTGTTATGTCAAGAGGAGAGACAAATAAATTCGCAAGATTAAATTAAGGCATTATCAATAACGCAATCAACGTTTTCACAGAGTTGGGCCGAACAAAAAATCCCGCAAACCTGCTCCTCCTTTACGACAATTCCTCACACATGTCTGGCAAAACAATCCCCAGATTGGGTTGAACGGTACTCCCCCATCCACCATACAGCCCTGAATTGGCACCCTCTGATTTCCATCTCTTTGGTCCACGTAAAGATGCCCTCCGTGGAATAAGGTTGAAGATGATGAAGGAGTGATTCAGCGAAGAAATGGCTATACCATCAAGACAAAGACTTGTAGAAGCAAGGAATACATGCACTTGTTGCGCGTTGGCGTAAAGCTGTACACGTTGATAGGTAGTATGTTGAATGATACCAATGGACTGTGACCTTGACCTTGTCACATGTAAGACAGTTGTGAATGTAAGAGATATAATTATATATATCACAGAAAATAAATACAGGGGAACAAACTCAATAAAAACAGCGGTAGTTTCTGAGTTCATCTCAAATAAAGAACATGATTGATAGTTTAAGTACTATCACTAATCATCATATACCAAGAGAAACATTCAATAACTTGAATGGACATGATTTGCATAGTCTGTGATTGCTGTATATGTCAAGACTTTAATAAAACATGGTGCTGTTGCACCGGCTTGTTGCTAGAGCTACTGAGTTAAGTGCTCTGTGCACACTGTGAGCTGTGCGTTTCGTCTTTTTTTATCGTGTTTCGATATTCCGAGTGTTTATGATGAGTGATGATATCGTATGATGGAGAACAGATGGCTGTGTTCACTTTCTGTGCGGTTTCGTCTTATGTCTTTTGGCGTGTGCTCAGACTGCTATGATGGGGACTGCAGCTACCTTTCTTTGTTTGGGAGATGATAGTAATTCGGATGATTCCACTAGCACGGGCGATTGAGCAATTAGGGATTTTAATTCGTTTGCAGTGATGCCTGGACTTCCATAACCATAACCGTAACCATGGTGATACCGACGTTTACATGGCATATAAATATATATATATATATATATATATATATATATAAAATATATATATAGAATGTACAAATGTCGTTCTTTGTGAATTAGCGGCTCCCGAGAAAATTTATATGTGGTACATTACATTCTGTATGCACTAAGTATATTCGCGTGTTTATGTATATGTCACTGTTAATTAATATCTTAATTATGCGATAACTTACATCAGCTTCTATCTTGTTATAACTAACAACGTGTTGACTGGTAACATCTGATGAGAATGAATGTTTTTTTTTTTTCTGTGCGAGACATTGTTTATTTAACTTGATGATCACTATGTGATGAAATAGTAAAGGCACTTCTTCTACTTTCCTTTCTAATTTGCCTGTCGGCGTCAAGGGGGACATAATTTGTGGACTGTTGCTCTTATGTTCGCTTCTACCGCTGTTATGTTTCCTTGTGTTTCCAATTTTCCGTCGATAAATCTTATTCGTAGTCGGCCTTTGGTTCTGGTGCTCTCGCAACTTTTATTGAAAGCTCGAAGTGTTTTGATTTTTCTGCCTTGTGACCAAACCATTTTTTTCTGTAGTCTCCAAGATACAACAATAGTAAAGGCACTAATCGCATGAATATTATTTTTGGTATCTTTATTTGAACCAACTTAAACATTTTGGAGGATCCTCGTGAGTTTAGAAAGTTGGACTTGTGCATGTTGTGTAGAACTTGGTGATCTGCAGGTATTGTTCAGGTTTACATTGTGCCACTTGTCGTGGCATTTTTTTTCCTAACGTTGATTTTATTTTGGTTTTATATTCTTGATCCTTGTACATAAAAATTATAAGTCGGATCTGGAACCTAAATCGTAACGTGCTTTTGAAACAACGTTGTAAAGAGTTGTAGAGACAAGGTTGTAAAGAGCTGTTGGAATAAAGTTGCAACATGCTTTTGAAACAAAGTTGTAAATGCTGTAGGTGGCAAGATTTGGTGAGAGCTGTAGATACAAATTTGTAATGAGCGGTAGATACAAAATTGTAAAGAGCTGTAGAGACAAAGTTGTAAAGAGCGGTAGAGACAAAGTTGTAAAGAGCGGTAGATACAAAGTTGTAAAGAGCTGTAGAGACAAAGTTGTACAGAGCTGTAGAGACAAAGTTGTAAAGAGCGGTAGATACAAAGTTGTAAAGAGCTGTAGAGACAGAGTTGTAAAGAGCGGTAGAGACAAAGTTGTAAAGAGCGGTAGAGACAAAGTTGTAAAGAGCGGTAGATACAAAGTTGAAAAGAGCGGTAGAGACAAAGTTGTACAGAACTGTAGAGACAACGTTGTAAAGAGCGGTAGATACAAAGTTGAAAAGAGCGGTAGATAAAAAGTTGTAAAGAGCTGTAGAGACAAAGTTGTAAAGAGCGGTAGATACAAAGTAGTACAGAGCTGTAGAGACAAAGTCTTAAAGAGCAGTAGATACAAAGTTGAAAAGAGCGGTAGATAAAAAGTTGTAAAGAGCTGTAGAGACAAAGTTGTAAAGAGCGGTAGGTACAAAGTAGTACAGAGCTGTAGAGACAAAGTCTTAAAGAGCGGTAGATAGGAAGTAGTAAAGAGCTGTAGAAACACAATTAAGGATAGACGTGATCGTAGAATACAGAACTCAGAAGTCTGGCTGGAGAATAAGTAACAAGTGTATGGTTTTATGAACACGAGATACAGGGCAGCAAAGTCCTTAAAGTGCTTTACTTTAAAGTTCAAAACTGCAGAACGTTAAAAATGTTATTTAATTTAAAATGTAGTTAATGTCTTCACTAATTCTAATTTGCAATGGACATATTGTTGAAGAAAGTAAGAAACAAAATAACAGGAATAGCGTATATTAAATAACATAAACATTAGACACCTCACGCCAGTTTGTTATTGAGTGTTTTTGTTTGGGTCACCGAGTGAACTAGAACAAGAAAAAAATAACCTCGGGGACTGGGTGGTCTGGAGTTAAGGCATCAACCTTTGGACACGAAGGTTCTAGGTTCGATTCACACATCAGGTGGTGGGACTTAAGCAAAAAAGAATCGATTCCGTGATTTCTTCGTGATGTTACCTCCCCTGGTGTTTGGTAGTGAGGTCCAATATCTAGCCCTTACGGACAAATGCGGAAAGGAAGAAGTTCTATCTGCATTCTGCACGCGCTAAAGACCCCTCGGCTTCTGGAAATCGAAAATTGTTGGACAGTAATGGCTGCTGCCAGAACTAAATTATTAAGAAAATTTACCCAAAACGTTATAACTCTAAACAATACAATTGAGAGTGTCTATGAGGTCAAAGAATATCTGCCTGTATGGCGAGGGACACCTGAGCTCTCGGCTACCTGTGTAAAAAATGAGGATAAAAGTGAAAACAAGCAAGAAACGTGTAATACCTGGAGACAACATTTTTATGAAAATAGTAAAATCGATAAGGAAATAGACATCCAATGCAACAAGAGACTATATTCTGGGACACCTATCCCCATTACTTAAAAAAAACAAAGCAGTGCCTCTTACTGCCAAGAAACATCTAATACATAGTATATTAATTCAAACATTGTGCTACCAATGTCAAGCATGGTCATCAAATGCTAAGCATAAGGAAAGCTTGTCACCACAGAGATGAGATGTTTGAGGAGCTCACAGAACAGACATAATCATGAATTAAAAGAGAAAGGGTTGACATTAATCCAATCCTAAGCTACACACAGAAACAATAAGGTTTGCCCAACTAGAAAGAGTATCATGAAATTCCTTACCATGCAAAGCATATATTAAAAGAGGAGAAAGGAGAGGTGTAAGAGAAACACCCAGAGTAAGATGGACAGAGAACATTAAATAAACGTTACAACATTAACAATGATCGAAGCCGTCAAAAGAGCAAAAACCAGAACTGTATTCTCCCTCGACACCCGAACTGGTACAAGAGGAAGTAAAGAGAGGAATAATGAAACTTCTTAACCTCTCTTCTTGCTGTACAACGTCATTAACCAAGATTCATCGTTCAAGTCCTGTCGAAGAGTGATCACGTCCTGTACTCTACTCCCATAGGACATGATTCTAAAGGGAATCTGTTCCAGTGTCTCCTGAGAAACACCACTATAACGGGGCACTAATGTAACGAATTGTCATAAATGAATAGTCTACTCAATACCTCTTCCATGCGAAATTATCGATTACAAAATCGTTCTTTGTTTAAGTAGAACGCTTGCACCAAATCTCCCTCATTCTAGTGTTAAAGGAATCAATGTCAGTTCAGATATGGCCTTAACCTTGTCAAAAGCTAAAGTGGGGAAAGACTCGATCAACTTATCCACCTCCAGAAGATCAAACTCATTCTTGTTGCTAAACTAAAAACATAATTCATAACATGTGGCAATTTGTTAAAGTGACGAGCTATATCATCTCAATGTTCAGCTTCAACAGACATCCATTGCTGTCAAATGATGCTAGGATTATCATTACTGCACACCAGACAAACCGATAGGTGCTTCGAAATCCTCCTAGAGAAAATATGAGAAGAATCCTGACCCGGGTGCACGAACTCCATAGCACGGCCTGGGAACCACGAAGTGTAAAAATATTGCACGGGAAGTGCCAAATTTGTGGCCTACGCTTTTCAATTATGACGTCAAGGATTTGTTTAACATGTGCGAGTGATCACTAGAACCTTTATTAATATTACCATTTTCGGATATATATATATATATATATATATATATATATATATATATATATCCAATGTGCTTATAATCTAATTAAAAAATTATATCAAACATTACATATGAGTTGTATGTATATATTTTATCATTTAATTGATTGCAAACATATGTAACGACATATACGTAGGGAGGTCAAAAAGTAATGCACACCAATTTTTTTCTCGGAAACTATTCGGGCAAAATGTGTGGAATTTTCACAGATTGTAGCTGAACATCCCCTTTACACTACCTATTTTTCAACATAATCTCAGTCAAGCGTATTGCCTTACGCCAGCGCGAAACTAGGTCATGAATGCCTCGTTTGAATCAAGTTTTGTCCTGCTCGCGTAGCCATTTTTTAACTGCACGGATCACATCCTCATCATTGTCAAAGTGTGTCCCACGCAGGATTTTTTTGAGTGGTCCAGACAGATGGAAATCTGAGGGAGCCAGATCAGGGCTGTAAGGAGGATGAGGCAGTACAGTCCAACCAAATTTGTTGATTGCTTCCCGTGTTACCAGACTTGTGTGAGGGCGTGCATTGTCATGTTGAAGCAACAAATCTGCAGATGGCTTATTAAGCCGAACTCTGTGGAACCGATTTTTGAGTTTTGTCAGTGTATTGATGTAAGCTGTCGAGTTGATTGTCTCACCTCTTGTCATTACATCAACAAGAATCACACCATCAATGTCCCAGAAGACAGTGATCATCACCTTTCCGGCTGATGGAGATGTTTTGAATTTTTTTCTTTTTGGTGACTGCGGATGATGCCATTCCATTGACTGCATTTTTGTTTCAGGCTCATAATAATGTGCTCACGTTTCGTCACCGGTAACAATTTTTGACAAAAACATTTCTCCTTCAACACCGAAACGCTCCAACAATTCAGAACAGAATGTTTTCCTTTGAACTCTGTGATCATTTGTTAGGCACCGAGGAACCCATCGAGCGCAAAACTTTGAATATCCGAGAGTTTTTAAAATTGCGATTGCACTTCCCTTGCTCACTGTAAGCTGCAATGCCAATTGCTGACTAGCGATACGCCTATCCTTACGAATAATGGCATCAGCCCGGTTTAACATATCAGTGCTGGTAGCCGAGGCAACACGTCCAGAACGCGGTAAATCATGCAGCTCCACTCGTACACTTTCTGCAGCTTTAATTCTCTGAACCCAGCGACTAACTGTGCTCCTATCGACTGCAGAACATTTGTACTCTGCACACAGTCGTTTATGAATGTTTGCCACAGTTTCTTTTTCCGCAACCAGAAATTCTATGACAATTCGCTGTTTGTAACGGACATTGTTGACAAGCTCCATTTTAACGGTTCATAGATTGCGTAATATTTATCAGAATGCTGTGCAATTTGGTGCACATAATTGGAACATGTCATATTCCAAGTGTGCAAAATTTCATATTCCTATCTTTATTATTAGCCGAGAAAAAAATTGGTGTGTATTACTTTTTGACCTCCCTTCAGTACCATATATGATACCTACCACTTGAACTAAAAACATCTACTTTCAGTGCATTGCCTAAAAGAAATGGTGCAGATGAGTGCGATGACTTTAGAACACTAAGCCTAATGAACCATGTTACAGAAATCTTGCTAGAAGTTATACAAGGAAGGATTCAGATTAAAATCAATACTGAATTAGATGAACAGCAATTTGGATTTAGGAAAACTAGTGGGACAAAAGAAGTCATAATCATCATGAGGACATTAATCAAAAAGTACACCGAAGTAAACAAACGAATATATGCGTGCTTCATAGACTACAACAACGTTTTTGATAGAGTACACCACAAACAACTTATAGAATGCCTAAAAGAGATACATCTAGATGACATGGACATACGACTAATATGTAATCTATACTGGGAGCAAACAGCAATAATAAAATATAACAAAGAGAACTCTACATCCATTGATATAAAAAGAGGAGTAATACAAGGATGCATCCTATCACCAAGCTTGTTCCAGCTATACACTGAGCAAATCTTTAAAAATATCATAGAGATGCCAGGCCTACAAATTAATGGAAAGGTAAACATAACCTTAGATATGCTGATGATAATGTACTACTAGCAGAAAATAATAAAAATCGATAATTACTTAATGAAATAAACATGAGAAGCAAACAATTTGGATTAGATATGAATAGCAAAAAGACTAAAACTATAATCATAAACAAAGACAATACTCATAACCAACAAGTAGATATCAAAATTGAAGGAATAGACCTGGAGACAGTTCAGAATTGAAACTACCTTGGACACACTATAACCAGTGATGGAAAATGTAAAACTGAAATGCAAAAAAAAAAGAATAGAAATGGCAAAAAGTAATTTTAATGTAATGAAAAATATCATCACCATCATCATCAAGTACCGGGCTTGCTGGCGTAGATGATCATGTCTCTCCACAACTTTCGATCTCGGCAGCTATTTATCATTTCTGTTGTTGACCTTCTGCCAAGCCATTCTCTTAAGCTGCCTGTTAATTTTTCTCTTTGCTTCCCTCTATCTCTTCGTCCCTCAATTTTTCCAGTTGTTACAATATATTCAAGTTGTTCTCTTCTCCTTACATGGCCATAAAATGACGATTGTTTCTTCCTAATAATGGAAATTAGCGCTCTTTTTGTTTTGGCCTCTTTCAGAACGTTTTCATTACTCTTCTTAGCTGTCAATGGATGTTCTACTGTCCTGGATTCACATCCATATGGTAAGACCGCTCTACATAACATATAAGAACTATTTTTCCTGTTTCTATTGTCAAAAATGGATTGCATTGTATCTTCCTCATTTTTTTGGAAAGCTGCTTTTGCCTGAGCCGTTCTGCATCTCACCTCCGTTGTACATCTTCCGTCTGAGGTTAGCAAAGTTAATAAATATTTAAATTCATTTACCTGTTTTAATATTGTTCCACTTGTCTTTATTTTGCACTGAAGTAATGTCTTTTTATTTGATGTTACCATTACCTCTGTCTTTCTGATATTAAGGCTGAACAAATATATAAAAAGAATATATAAAAATATGAACAATATATTAACATCAAAACAAATAACACCAGGGCTAAGATTAATAATTGCAAAGTGTTATATCTTCTTAACATTTCTATAGGGAGCAGAAACATGGACATTTGACAAGGAAACCAGACAATCGGAGCCTTCAAAATGTTTATATATAGAAGATTATGTAGATTTGTATGGAAAGAAACGTAAACAAATGATGAAGTCTTAAAACAACTAAAATTGAAAAGTGAACTACGAAACACAATTCAAACAAGACAAATTATATTTTTGGGCAATGTTAAAAGACACACCAGCCTACTAAAAGTAATCTTGGTGGGAAAAATACAAGGTAAAATAGTCAGAGGCAGACCAAGACTAACATGGACGAGTAACATGAAAAATAGTCAAATCAGCCTATGACAACCGACCCCATCAAAGCTAGAGACAGAGCAGAATGCCGCTCCAGTGTAGCCAACCTTCGTTGCTGAGATGTCACTCGATGGTGATGATCTATATCTCACACAGTTTATTCCTACAAACAATGCATTGTCATTGTCGCCAGATGTTGCCACAACAAAACAGTCACAACAAGAAAGAACTAACATTAGCATCCGTTGAAATGAGACACTAAACAATAACACTTAAAGATACGCTTCAATGTATAATTAGATATTCTGAGCGGAAATGTCGTATTCATCATAATCATCAAGGACCGGGCCTGCTGGTGTAGGTGATCATGTCTCTCCAAAACTTTTGACTTCGACAGTTATTTATCATTTCTGTTGTTGACCTTCTGCGAAGCCATTCTTTTAAGCTGTCTGGTATATTTTCTCTTTGCTTCACTCTAATCGTCCCTCAATTTGCCCAGTTGTTACAATATATTCCAGCTGTTCCATTCTCATTACATGGTAAAAAATTGTTGATGGTTTCTTCCTAATATTGGAAATTAACAAATGTGGCTGCCCTATTGCCTTACATATATGCTCGGGAGAGTAAGAGGCTAAGGAAGTATACCCTGATGTAAAACAACACCACTGTCTTGTGGGTTAGTTTTTTTTAGTCAAAGGCTAGGGGAGCCAACCGTAAGCAAACCGACGGAAGGCACCAGAAAACCACTGTCGTAATTTCCCTGTATAATCATGAATGTCGTGTTAGTTTGCTGTAATCAATGGTTTCATTATCTTGTGGGTCTAATCACCAGGTTTCACACTTCTTATATTTATCTTTGGTTAGTTATAAATTACATTATATGTTGTTGGTTGGACTAATGCTATTATTTTAGAAACATACGTATTGTCGACCGGTTACTTCACCACCACAGTGGAGAATGAAGATTTTGTGTCATGAATACTTTAAGTTAATGAGTTTGGAGAGCTGGAGAACAGTACAGTTGTGTGAGGTGCTAATAAGCAATAATTTGATATGTGTCGAAAAGTATGAGGTTTTCTTGCCAGAGCTGTTCTCTATGTTACCCAGCACCTTCACAATCTGGCGGCACTCTCGATCCTGATACATAACTATCCCCCACTTTGATCCTACTACTCGCGTTCTAGTCTTTGTAGCTTTTAAATGCTATGAAAACCTTCTTGACATTTTGGTTAGGAGTCAACTCCACAACTCTGACCAGAACCTGCTGGATTTATGCGTTGCAACATATCATACAGTATGTGCGCTTTCGTACTACGACTCCCAAAGTCATGTTCCCGAATGACCCTTTTCATTTCCAAAAAAGCTTCACTTTCTTTTATCGGAATCTGACAAAAATATTCAAGCAAAGAACACTAACAAATACAAGGAAATTGACAATGAAATAACGCAAAATGTGCAAAAAGCCAAAAGAAAACTGATTCAGCCAACGATGTCTACAAGTCGAAACTATGGAAAGTAAACACATTTTAAGAGGGATGTACACAGAAATAAAGAGAACGACTAATAAAAACAAAAAAAAACTACATGAAGCGGTTGTATTGCAAATAAAGAGGGAGAATGATATCAGATTAATCAGGAATATATAACATAATTATTTCATGATGAAAGAGACAAACAGTCAAGTGTAAAATGTACGCCAAGATATACAATCTTAAAATCTGAAGTGGAAAATGCTTTAAAAACAATGGAAAGAAAAAAAATAGCAGGGCCAAACATTAATCATATAGAGATACAGGCACTAGAATAGACTCCAGTGCTTTTCTTACCTGTTGTTATATTGCTCATGATTCACATCCATATAATAAGACTGGTTCTACATAATATTTAAGAAGTCTTCTTTTTGTTTTTATTGTCAAAACATGGATTGCACAGTATCTTCCTCATTTTTGGAAAGCTGCTTTTGCATGAGCCATTCTGCATCTCACCTCTTTTGTAAATCTTCCGTCTGAGGTTAACAGTTCCCAAATATTTAAATTCATTTACCTGTTTTAATTTTGTTCCACTTGTCTTCACTGTGCACTGAGGTGTTGCCTTTTTTTTTTTGTTACCATTACTTTTGTCTTTTTGCTATTAAGGCTGAGTTCTTTATTTATTTGCACGATAGTGCTTGTCAAATAACACATTACTGGAGTCGTCAGGCGCTTCGGGGCAAGCTCTCAGGGAGAGGATCTGAACACTTGTGGACATGTTCTGAGTGCAACGATGATAACACACAAACAAATAAATTATTAGAACTATGAGATCATGACCATGTTATTATGAGACCTAATGACATTGAGGATAGCGTTATGTAACTAGTGTTAATGAATACATTATGGAACTATTTGACAGTGAAGACGATATGGGGCACGGTGTGATTTAGATGAAATTATGTATCCACAGAAGATATATATTGTTTTATATAGATACTAGACCGTGGAGAGAAAATTAAAGAAAAGGGTAGAGTGAAGATGAGATTACGGAGCAAACAGTTGGTAGCGCTGATGAGATAAGTCTGGACAGTAAGGATGCAATTATAAAACAGCATGCTGCATGGAAGCATCGCCAACTACAGTGGTAAGCCTAAGGGCTGAAAGGGAAATCTTAATTTAGTGTGTTCAGAGTTTAGCATTGCGAGAAGGGGTGGTTCTGGGTACAGTAAACTGTCTATCATTTCTATAGCTGAAAACGTCACGCTAGTTGGGGCGATTATGGGAATCAAAGAAAATAGTAAAACAAAAAATAGTGTGCTTACAGCTTTAGGTGAGAGCCGCGATAGCTCAGTGGTTAGTGAACTGGACTACAAAGGACACGAGGTAGGGTTCGATCCCAACCGACGGCTTCCTGGTTTACCCAGCCTTAAATGGATTTTTTTCTGGGAAAGTAAAGTAGCACGGGCGTAATACCGACCACATTACCCCAAAAAATCATGTGCTGAAGGTCTGTAAAATTTATGGTCACTAACACTATATTCCCTATACGCCACTTGGCGTGACGGGGGTACTTTACTTTTTTTTTTTTTTTTTACTTTTTACAGTTTTAGATGAATGACAACACAAACGAACTATCTTTCAACCCAGTAAGCCTCTAGCTGGGACAGAGGACAAAACAATCTTCCAATTCTATCATCAGCTTTACCGCAGCTTCATACTGTTATCTACAAGAATTTTTAAGTCTCAACTCCACAAAGTTAAAGAATAGTAAAGTTGAGATTAGAAATTCAAAGCGTCGCTATATTTGTTTTCGGCAGTTTTTATTTTATTTGAGCCAAACAAGGATATATTTTGCTGTCTACGTCTGGGAATCGGTAACACTAACTCTTCCAGTCATATTAAAATATATAACTGTCAATTCCAAAATTGGCACTTATGTGCCCGTATATTTCTTTATTTTATTTTTTTTGCAATCTTATTTTTTCTGTTAAATATTCTACTGATTGCCTGAAAAAAAGTACTTGAATACAAGTATGTATTTATGTCTGGCTCAGGTATGTAGAGCCATGAACTGAATTTGTGACACAGCTATGATAGCCACACAACTATACAGAAATCGCCGCCGTTTTGACAATTGGATATTTCTGGTTGAGTTAATATGTGCAAATCGTACACTGTGCTGAAGTAGCCGTGTATGTTCAGCGATGAAGCTGTTAAAGTTTCAGAACTCTGCTTTTCTTTGTCTTATGTCCACCATCTCTAAATTATGAAATTATCCATTATTATTCCGGTCGATTTTCAAAGAAGACAGAACCATTTTAGCCATTCACAAACTCCGTGGCAAGTTTGTATAATAAAGAAGTTTTTAATTTTCATCTTTTTTAAACTTGACCTGGGCAGCGAATACAGTTAATCTTTTTTTTTTTAATTACGGCTGTGAATGATCTTTGCAGGTATTCAACTTTGATGCGTTCCTACTCTCCATTTTCCATTTGCTATATCACTCATTACTCAATCCCAGTTACTTTAATATCAGGGATCACAAGAATTAACTTATTGTTTCGAATATTTTTGTTAAACGTGATCGGTCTACTTAAGCACCAGTCAAATATAAATCTTCATTGAGATACCAATTTCCAAGCACAAATGTTAAGGTGGTTTAAGCCTCTGCTCTTAAACCAATGTTATTTGGTTTAAGCCTATGTTCTGACCAGAGTCACTCACTCCTACCTACTACAGGACTAACTACCACCATGTGTTTACTTCTCTCATTGATCGGTAATATTTTTGTATTATTTTATATTGTTGCTTCTCTTCAAACCGTATATTTTACTATGTTTATCATGCTTACAAATCACCCAAGCCTGTAAAAGTTTCATGAATTGTCCTACAAGGATGTTACTGCTACAGATGCTCAACAATACGTTATTTTAGTGATCCTCCCTTTCGAAGGGAAGAGATGTCTATACAATTCCAAGTAAGTCTGTACCATTTTGTGGGATTAGTTCGAAAACTATTTGAGAACCTCTTGCATCTTATAACGTTTTTAATACGAGATGCATGTTTGTTGTTTCACACCTTGGGTGTTCGATACAACATATGGACATACATTGTGAGGTTATATATTTACAGGTGGATCGTAAAAAGTTGCCAAGGTTAGTTCTATAGCAGCAGAATGAATTCATTGAGGCCTGTGTATGTGCTTCTGCTCTTGTGGTACGTGAACTGTGTCTACTCCACAGCTGATGGTGAGTAACCTCAATCTGAATCTAAATGCAGAAGAAATGAAAGTTATAAAAAATATAACAATATAACTATTAGAGTTATACATTGTGATGCACATTAACTTGTATATATATATATATATATATATATATATATATATATATATTATCCAATGGTTAAACATCATGCATGTGTTTTGCCTTCGAAAGATTATGAACATTGAATGGCAGGACAAAGTAACTAACTCTAATGTCTTACAACAGGCTAAACTTCCATTTATCATTGCAACACTTAGGAGCATAGACGGAGGTGGCTTGATCATCTAAGAAGAATAGTAAACATTTATTTGCCAAAACAAATATTGAATTGCGAATTTAAGGACGGAAAGAGAAAAAAAGGTGATGAGATATTAGGATGTTGACAAGGCTTCCTTGAGGGAAATCTCAATTAGTGGAAGAAAACGGGGGCACTGGCTGCAGGTAGTAGCACATAAAAAAACAATAATACAAATAATAAACGGTACAGCAACATTCGAGGCATCGTTGAGAGCAAACTCTGAAGACAAAAGGAGCCAAAGAAAGGAGACGAAGTCAGGCGCCAGGAATACATCTCGTTCATTCTTCAGTCGAAACTGTCTATCCAATATTAACAGATTCAGCTACGAGCATAACATCATCCAATATAAAACACTAATAACAAAACATCATCCAATATAAAACACTAATAACAAAACATCATCCAGTATAAAACACTAATAACAAAACATCATCCAATATAAAACACTAATAAACTAAACTACTGACTTAGCATGATTGCTTACTACAAACCGTCTGTCCAGACGCCAAATTCCATATATGCATGATCCATGACAGGAGTTAAGTACTTGATGCCCATGTTAAGTACAATTTTGTTAACAATGACTTCACTGAAAAACGTCTACATTTATAGCCGTTACCGTATGTCATGAAATGCATTGTCGTGCTTGATGATGAAATGAGTGATGTATATATCAATTGTGATAAATAAATTAGAACACCGGCAAATTAAATGATAAAAAAACTATTGATCTATGACAAAAATGTGTAATAATCAACGATATTGAGAAACACGGCGAGCTAAAAGGCCTGAACGATGGATGAAGATAAGGAGCTTAACATGGTAGTAGACAGAGTAATCTATAGCAGACTTTTATGGAATGGAAATGCTTTGAGAACGTTATTCAGAGTACTTTCCACACTTGACTCATGGGCTGACTACGTTCCTTCAACAACAACATCATCATGTGCCATACCATTTGGCGTAGGTAATCATGTCCTTCCACAATCTTCTATCTACCGTGCGCCGTATCAGTTCTGTTGTTGACTGTTTTCCATGCCATGATACCAAGCTCTCCAGTATTTTCTCACTTTGTCGTCCGCGATCTATCTTTCCTTTTATTTTGCCAGTTGTAACCAAGTATTCCAACTTTCCTCTTCTCATGATGTGCCCAAAAAATATTGATTGTTTCTTTCTGATGTTTTTTATGAGTTCCCTTTTTGTGTTGGCCTCTCTGAGAATTTCTTCATTTGTCTTTTTAGCTGTCCAGGGAACTTTCAACATTCTTCTGAGAAATCCCATCTCTGTGGCCTCTAATCGTATTTTCATTTGTTTGTCTAATGTCCATGATTCGACTCCAACGGTAAGAATTGGTTCTATATAGCACTGATGAACTCTCTTTTTCACACTTCTTTTGACATAGATTTGTTTCATAAGATATTTTTCATTTTCTGAAATGCTATTTTGATTTTTTATTTCTGTGGTGCATCTTCCATCTGATGTTATTATTGTGCCCAAGTATTTCAAACGTTGCACTTGTTTCAGATTGGTCTTGTTTATTGTTTAAGCTGCATAATGGTGATGATTGTTTCTTTGATATAACCATTACTTCTGTTTTCTTACTATTCAGACTGAGACCTTTCTTGATGCTTGCTTTTACTCTTATATCTATCATTTCTTGTAGTTTATTCTCTGTCTCTGCAAAGGCTGCAACGTCATCATCGGTACGTGTCACGGTAACTGTTCACATGGGCTCTGTGGAGACGACTGCTCCGGGTCTTATCTCAGTGTCTGCCCTTTACGTGAAGAAAAATCCGGAAAATGCCTACAATGTAAACATCATGGCTATACCTGTAATGACACTTGTCCCGATGGTAATTTTGGGCTACAGTGCGAACAGACGTGTTCTGATGGCTATGACATCATATGTGACCCGGAAAGTGCAGACTGTACGTGCAAGGATACGTACTACGTGTCAGACTGCACTCACAAATGTCCGGACAACTGTTTCAACGACACCTGTGAACAGTCAACCGGGAACTGTACATGCAAGGGAACTTTCTATGGGTCAGACTGCACTCTCAAATCTTCGGACAACTGTTTGAACGAATCCTGTGAACATTTAAGTTAATCGGGGCCTGCGACTCGTATGTCGATGATTCCCACGTTAAGAGGAGTCTGCCCACTACAACAAACCCAAGCATGTGGATACCTTAATGTGTTTCTGTGCTAGACATGGTTCATTTCTGGGTGTTTTTCCGTGAAGCCATGGCTTATATCTTGATGTGTTTCTGTGCTAGCCATGGCTCATATCTTAGCTTGTGTGTGTGTATGTGTGTGTGCTGGCCATGGCTCATATCTTGGTGCGTGTCATGTTAGTCATATCTCATATCTTGGTGTGTCCGTGTTACTCATGTCTCATATCTTTATGTGTGTCTGTGTTTAGTCATATCTCATATCTTAGTGTGTATCTGTATTATTCATGTGTCATATATTTGTGTGTGCATGTCTGGGTTAGTGATAACTCATATCTTTGTGTACATGTTTATGTTAGTCATATCTCATATCTTTGTGTATGCATGTCTGTGTATGTCACATCTCATATCCTTGTGTGTGCATATCTATGTCAGTCATATCTCATATCTTTATGTGTATGTCTATGTTAGTCATGTGTCATATATCTTGATGTGTGTCAGTTTTAGTCATGCCTCGTTTCGCTGTGTGCATGTCTGTGTTAGTCACATCTCATATCTTTGTGTGTGCATGTTAGTCACCTCTAGTGACTCGGGCAGATGGTGCTCGTAAACCTGGGAGGGCAGACCATCTAAGGGCAGAATCCCCCTACAGAAAAGACAATCTGCTGTCTTGCAGGAACATTGGGGACAATCGAAGGCTAAGGAAAGCAAACCCGAATAAAATGCTGGCTGAAATCGGATGCACTGGGCCACTGGCGCAGAACTCAGTGCAACGTATTAACGGGTATTCAATCAGAGTGGATCTGGCGGACGCTAACTGTGATGTTCTGTCTGTGGGGGCGATCAACACACTTAACCTGACAGCTGACTTCATGTGAGAGTCTGGAATTCTACTCTGATTGAGTCCTGAACGCAGAGAGAGAGAGAGAGAGAGAGAGAGAGAGAGAGAGAGAGAGAGAGAGATTAATATGTTCGCTGTAAAGTGAAAACTGATCCGGCGACAGAACACATCCTTGCCTGAATCCTTGTGGGGGTGGTAGGTGAGGGTAAATATGGTCCTATCAGAGGAACGGCGGGTGGATGGAGTGAGTGCCACAGGACGGGAAATATAGAGAGCTCGCTGGAAGGCATGTTGAAGAACCGAGTCAGGATAGAGACGGCGTCTAAAGAAACTTAACATCAGGTGGGCCTGTTGGAGAAAATCTTGATCATCCTGGCAGATACGACGAAGTCGTAATAATTGAGAATATGGAATGGGATCTCTGCAGTGAGATGGATGAGGCGAGGTGTAGAGAAGATAACTGTGGGTGTTTGTGTGTTTATAGAAGACGGAAGTGTGGAGGCTGGCGGTACCAAGGGAGACGACCAGATCAAGAAAAGTGACGGACGAGGTAGAGATATAAGATGTAATCTTGATGGATTTGTGAAAGTTGCCAATGTAGTCGATGAACCTGGAGATGTCATCTACGGGCAAGTCAGTCAGTCTAAAGACATCATCAATGTACCGGGGGTATTTAAGTGGCAGGGGGCCACGGTATGAGTTCAGTGTTTGATGTTAAAGATAACCCATGAACAGGCAAGCATAAATAGGACCCATCGGGGTTCCCATAGCTACACCACTCACCTGGCTCACCTGGTCATAGAACTGACCATTGAATTCGGAAGTATTGAGGTTGAGAACAAGTTCAGTAAGGCGGAAGTGAATAGATTTATCCACAGATGGATGTTTTCTTTGGTCAATAAAGAATTGAAGAGCTATTAGGCTATCGACATGAGGGACAGAGGTATACAGAGAGCATACGTCGATGAAAAGAGAAGAGAAGATATTGAGGGCATGATTCGTGTTCTTGACATAGGTTGGAAGAGATGTCACTATGGATTGGAAAATACTGTCAAGATAGTCGGATATATGTTCTGTGGGACAACTACATGCTGAAACAATGGGACAACTACATGCTGAAACAATGGGACAACTACATGCTGAAACAATGGGACAACTACATGCTGAAACAATGGGACAACTACATGCTGAAACAATGGGACAACTACATGCTGAAACAATGGGACAACTACATGCTGAAACAATGGGACAACTACATGCTGAAACAATGGGACAACTACATGCTGAAACAATGGGATGACCAGGGTTATTGGGCTTGTGGATTTTAGGGAGCATATAGAAGGAAGGTTTGCCTAGAGCACTGTCTGGGATGATGAGACGGGACGCGCTAGGAGGAAGAGATTTATCGTCGACAAGCTGTTTGACGGCAGAGCGAACGTTCTCATTGTTGCTAGTAATGGAATCACTAGGGCAAGGTTTATAGAACGTGGTGTGAGATAATAATTTTGGCACTTTCTTGGATGTATAGGTCCTTACGCCAGACCACCACAGACCCTCCCTTTCGATATTTCCCGCCCTGTGGCATTCACTCCATCCACCCGCCGTTCCTCTGATATGACCATATTTACCCTCACCTACCACCCCCACAACTTGGCCGCAGTGAGGATCCTTTATCGGTATCTCTCCATTATCCACTCAGATCCCACTACCAGCCTACTTTTCAGTGATCCTTCTTTGACAGCCTTCAAACACGACAGGAGTCTGAGAGACATTCATGTCACGAGCCGCCTCCCCCGCTCAAACCACCAACACCTTGGTACTGTTCGTTGTGGACGTCGAGTTTGCAGAACTTGTGACTACGTGCTTTGCACCGATTCGGTCTTATTCCCTAATAAGCGATTCGACATCAAGGAGGGGTTCACTTGTGTGTCGCGTAATATCATCTACACCATAATATGCAAGCACTGCCAGATGACGTATGTGGGTGAAAGTGGACGACGCTTGAGTGAAATATTTTGTGAGCATCTTCGTGATGTTGAGCAAAAGACTGACAGCCCGGTGTCTGCCCATTTCAACTCCCCTGGACATAGTGGTAAACCTGACATGCAAGTTACTGTCATTGTCTCGTGTCAGTCCAGCAATCGCAGCCGCTTCGCCCTTGATAATCGCGTTATTGCCCAGTTGGGTTCGCTGTCCCCCCAAGGTATGAACATATCACTCTCATACACATAGGACATCTACTACACATTTCTTACCCCCATGCGTTACCGAACCTATAAATGTAGATATATTTGTTTTCATATGTATTGGCACATTTGGACACCTTTGGGTTTTCTTTTCTTTTGTGTGCTTTGTGGCAATATATATGCGGATTTATGCTTGTACGCATGTATTGTTATATACACATGTTTCTTTTTACACATCAGTTCGTGGTGCACACACAGAGTTAGATATGCATAGTTTATACATATCTTGTACCCACCTCCCCATATTTTTAGAACCCTTCTGTTCCGTCTTCTCGCTTGACTGCCTGGTCAGTGAGATATATAGTCGGTCATCCCACCTTCTCATTTTAGTACATTCGGAGCCTGACCATGCTCAGGAACACATATAAGTCAACCTTTTTTTTATTTCCTTTCTTGAGTATCTAGCATATTATCGCCATGTAGTTGGATTTGTTTACATATCATTATATATATTTTTTGTGTGTTATTGTTTAGTGTTCCACCTGAAGGCCTACTTGGCCGAACGTCTACTTTTGTTTTGTCCATTCCCACATAAAGCTGTCACCATACCCCTTTTTTCATTTTTTTAGTATTGCTATTATCATCAGCTTTACAGCAGCTTCGCATCTTGGTGCATCTGGATGCCTTTACTTTTTTACTAGGCCAGAATGATGGGTTTCACCGTAGGTACCATGAAGTTTTATATGTGTGGTGCTATTGCTAATCTTCTTTTGATCTCTTTCTGGCAGTCACTACAGAACATATATTCATAATTTTGCAATTTCAAGTTCCTCATTGTTAATGCTTTATTTTGGATTGGCGTTTTGTTTTGTCAGTAGACATGATCTTTGTTTTATGTATGTTTAGTAGAGGTTTTGCTCTTCACTGTGTTTTTTTTCTTTTCAACTCAGTTATATCCTTTATTCAATCTATACATTTATAGAAAACCAATTTTCCATCGGCAAGACAAGTAAACCAATACTACACCACAATTCATTGTATTATTATCCCTTGTTGTAATTTAATAATTGTTCCTACTTATTGAAGTTTGTTATCTGCTTCCACTAATTGGAAAACAAACGCTCAACACAATGTTTTTCGTGTTCAGATTTAATGCAGGACGCCTGCTCCTTATTCAACGGTGACTACAACAACTTTGATCAGGACAAAGTGGAGGGTGGCCATCATATCAAAGTTGAAATTACTTATAAGCCAGTTTATGCTTATGCACTGAGTAAGGTAAATTTGAAGTACAATCATTGATGATAAATATCATTGTAAATCGACCTAAGTACCCATATACAATTCTCCCTATTTATACAGCGGTACTCAACATAACTTTTATATGTTCTTAATATATGGATGTGATTCATGGACAATAGGACAAAAGTCAAGGAAATCACCGGAGTCTGTAGAAATGTGGTTTTACAGAAGAATGTTGAGAATACCATGGAGAGCTAAGAAGAGTAATGAAAACGTTATGAAAGCGGCCAAAGCAAAACGAGAGCTAATTTCCAATATTAGGAAGAAACAATCATTCAGCCAGTGAAACAGTGGTTTAAGCCGCGCGGCCACGGGTACTATGGTTAGTGAACTGGGCTAATAAGGAAAACAGGTCGGGTTCGATCTTCATCGTCAGCTTCCAGGTTCATGAAGACTTTAACGGTTACTCGCTTTTTTTTTTTCTGGGACAGTAAAGTGGTATGGGTTTAATAACCAACACAACTACAACACAAATCATGAACCGAAGATCTTGACAAAGAGTATATGCACGAACACGAAATTATATGGCAGGAATATTCGGCACGTGACGTGACATGTCTCCTTACGTTTTGATTTTTTTACACAAGAAGGCATTTTATATAACTGTGGAAATTAGAAAATAATTGGATGTAAACATGTAATGTGGGGAGGTTGGAATAACTTTCTCAAATGTGACTTGTTTTATATTCTATCACTCACTGAATATCAAAATAAAAATAGATGTTATATATATTTAAAAAGATATATATATATATATATATATATATATATATATTTATATATATATGTATATTCTATAAAGGCAATAACGTAATACCTCACATGTAGTTTAGCAATTAATCATACATTGTATGATGCAACAATTTTAAACTAGTTTTCATGCACATAAGTATTCCTTGGAACGTATTTAGTTTAACATTAAGATATATATGTAGACAAACATTTGATGAGTTACACATGTTGCTGAATTGTTCAGTTTATTATTTGTTTGTTCTGATTGCATGGTGATCATGATTGTTTCTTCGATATGACCGATAGTTCCGTTTTCTTACTACTCAGACTAAGACCTTTCTTGAGGCTTTCTTTTACTATATTGATATATATATATATATATATATATATATATATATATATATATATATATATATATATATATATAATATATATATATGTTATTAAATGTTATGTAGAGCCAGTCTAACATATGGATGTGAATCATGGACAATAGGACAACAGACAAGAAAATATGAAACAGGTCAAAGGAAAAAGAGAGCTAATTCCCATTATTAGGAAGGAACAATCATCATTTTTTTGGACATGAGAAGAGAACAGCTGGAATATATTGTAACAACTGGGAAAATTGAGGGACGAAGAGATAGAGGGAAGCAAAGAGAAAAGATACCAGACAGCTTAAGAGAATGGTTTGGCAGAAGGTCAACAACAGAAATGATAAATAACTGTCGTGATCGAAAGTTGTGGAGAGACATGATCACCTCGGTACTTGATGATAATGATATATATATATATATATATATATATATATATATATATATGTGTGTGTGTGTGTATACGTACATTTCTGTAGATGGATAATGTATATATATATATATATATATATATATATATATTTATATGGATACACATATACAACCTATTGAGCAAAAGATCAGCCAATTTATGACGCAGTGACAAACGAAAAATGAAAAAACGGTTTTATTGCAAAGATGGAACGACTACTGTAGGGCAGTGACATAATTCCGTGCTCTCAGATATAGTAAAAGAAATTAAAATTAAAACGAATCAGAGCCCATCGTAAACATGGAGTGCGTGTGGCAATAAAAAAAAAAGAACCTGGAGAAACAAGTGACCAGACTACGAGGATATTCCTGTTAAGTGTATTCAGGCTGGAGGGAAGGCCAGTGTTTGTATCACTCACAGTGTGTGCAGATCTGGAAAAGCGCAGCCTTGGATAAACATCTGGGAAAGATCAGTGCCAATCAATTCAAGAGAAAGAAAATCTGAAGCTGTGTAAGAACTGCATAACTAGTGCACTAATGAGACTTGCCACTAAAATACTCTTACAGATCATCATGAAGAGGGTTGACAGAGAATTAGAACAAGTACATCATGTTGTTCAGGCAGGTTACATACATTGTAGAGGTAATCGGGACCATAGATTTAACATCTTTGAGAAGTGTAGGGAATTTATCATAAAACTGCATACACACTTAATAGAATATTGTCTGTGATGCCTTTGACTGTGTACAATATAGCACATAATGAGGCATCATGACAGATGTAGGTTTTCCAAGACACCTAATAAACCTTATCGAAACACTATATCACGAACAGCCAACAGATATAAGGATAAGGGTGAGACATCGCATTGGTTCAAAGTTCAAATGAGAGGTAAAGGAGGAGTATATGCTCTATACCTCTTCAACATCTATAATGAGAACATTATAAGGAATGTCAGAAATGATGACAGATTTGCAAAGGTTAATACTTTCACTTTAAATGATAACACAATCTCAAAACTCTGATACACTAGTGACACAGTCCTCTGCTCAAAAAACGAAAAGGGAAAAAATGCACGAAACCATACAGAACAAGGAGATAATCCACATTGGCAAAGCAATAAGTCATCATTAACATCAACAATTAATAAATTTAGAATGTAACTAAGAATATATGATATCTGTAATAAATAACAATGGAGACTTGTAGTAGGGTATCAAAAGAAGATTAGTAATAGCAACACACAAATTAAATGTAATTAAAACATGTGGCATAACACTAACAAAACAGTAGGGCAATACATAAAAGGGATCATACGTCTATGGTTGTGAACTATGGTCATCTCGCAATAAATTTGAAAATTAGTTCATTCGAAACGAAATGCTATAGAAAATGCGTGGGATACCTTGGATAAAGAAAGTATTCACAACAACTGAAGGCAATTTAAAAGACCTAAACATTAAAAATAATTGACCTTAAAAACAACATATTATTGAGAAAATCGAAATTCTACGTTAATGTAGAGACACTGGTAGGCTTGAAAGCAGTACGATGGTTCCAATAAGAAGAAGCAGACACAGACCAAGTAGAAGGTGGTTTCTAGACATCAAAGAGAGGTTGATCATACATATTTGGAAGTTACCTCCCTTCTTGTATGACTACTCTCCAGATTAACATATTCTTTCAATCCCTCTCTGCTTGATTCTATGAGTATCACTGATGGAAAACACTTACAATATTATAATTAGTCCACCGGAGCAATAGAACAACTGGTCATTTCAGTAGAACAATGATAAGGGAGGAGAGCAGGTGGTTGAATCGATACCTCACCGTGCTCCAAACCAGGAGAATGTGGGTTAGTTTCCCGGTAGGGTCAAATGTTACATCTATCGGAGGTGAAATATAAAAACAAAGTCAAACACCTTGCGCTGACTGCACTAGGCTAACGGTCTTTATAATCTGGTCCTTTAGTCCTCGAATCAGTTCAGAGGAAGAGGTATGTTTACAGCACTCGGAAAAAATGACAAATAATCAACAACAGAAAAACATATGGACCAAAGCAGGATCGAACCCGTACTCAGTGGCACAGCGCCTTGCCACGAAAATCCAAACGCTAGGGATCACTGCCCCTCAGCTAACTATCCTATAATCCTCCCATCCTTCGCAATAATGGGACAATGCCACAATGACAGTTCCTTGATAATGAACAGAGTTTAAGAAAACGATTAATAATTACTGATATTGCGTTTTTACAATCTTGATTTTTTTTACAGGGGCCAGTATTCTACTTCGAGGAGTCCCTAAATGGGAGTCTCTACCGCATGATTGTGTTTTATATGACTCCAATACCAAATACTCGCATTCTGGCTTTTACGTTCTTCAACGTTTCTAACCCGAGGGATTACAAGTTTGTGAATATTTGTGATGAGCTCTGTGATGAACTGTCTTGTTATCGTCAATTTTATTTTGGTCAACACTTGCCTTTTTACAATTATACTTAAATATAAATTGTAGAGGACAAAGTAAGTACGCAATAGATATACAATGACTTAATTATACTACTCAAAATGCAAAGCAAAACTATTCGAAAGAAAAATAATACCACTCAAAACTATGCAGATGATCGCAGAGTGCAATATTATAAAGAATGTAAGTTATGAATAAGTGATGTGAACTGTCATTTTAATTGTAATATTTGACATGAACTTCATTGCAGAGAAAAAGGGATTACACAAACATTAGCAAATGTTACCTTAGAACACGAAACGAAACGTGAGAAAGAATAATATTCGCTTTATGAAGAAAACAAGTTAATTGAGAGTAAATCATATTTTCAGCAAGAAAAGAAAATAAAATGGACGTGGAAAACTCCCGCTGATATAAGCTTAAACCAAAAAGTGCACGTGATAATCAAATATTGATTTTTTTTAAAAACATTGTCATAAAAACCAACATTCACGTAGGGTCGATTAATAACTATAATCATAACCGTGTCAGAAGAAAAGTGAGAATAACGTTTTGAAAACTATTAAAGAATAACTTAAAAAACTGAATCATCTACAATACCGTTTTATATAAGCAGTCAGCAGGAAATTTAAAAATACTGATACGGTGCAAGTAAAGTTTAAAAGATGGTTGATCAGAACAGATAAGAAAAATATGGACGAAAAAGAGATTACAACGAAATGTCAATAAATAATAAAAGGTATACGAGTAGTCAATATCTGAAATCAAAAGAAAATAACAGACTTCAACAATTGATAATGGAAGTCATCTCAACATGAAATGGAAAAAAGAAGACAAGCACAACTTACTTGCCAAGCAACCAAAACAGATAGTGACAAATTCAGAAAGTGCGAACAGGCAAAATAAGATAGTTCAATCAAATATTTATGGAAAAATACGAGGAGAATAAAAGAAGCTTGAAGAAAGATGCACACACACAAAAAAAAAAAAAACAAACAAAGTAAACAATAAAAGCAGAGAATGGAACACATGTGGGTGTATTTGGTTTTATAAACAAAAGTGGAGAAAGCCTAACAAACAATGAAATACTATGAATGTGTGCCAGAAACACACAACAGAGCTATCTCTTGATTAAAACTAAAAGAAGCCAAGTAAAGAGTGAGTGTCCTTTTAAGAATCTAAACATCGTCAATGGATATGGTGATAACCCAATATGTATATATATATAAATATATTATATATACCACATCTTGGATCCACAGTTACGCAAACCATCTCTCTTGATGAAGAAATCAACTGTCGAATTGGTAAGGCAGCTACGACCTTCGGCAAACTCACAAAAAGGGCATGGAACAACACGAAACTAACTCGAAAGACTAAACTCCTAATATATCAAACATGTGTGCTTAGCACACTACTATATGGATCCGAAACCTGGACAACATACTCAAACCAGGAAAAAAGACTAAATGTATTCCACATGCGATGTCTCCGCAAAATAATGCACATCAAATGGCAAGACAAAATAACCAACTTAACTGTCCTGCAACGTGCTAAGACCCTAACAATCATGTCGATGCTCAGAAGTCGAAGGCTAAGATGGCTGGGGCATGTCCAACGGATGGAAGAAAAACGCATTCCTAGGCAAATACTATATGGTGAGCTAAAACACGGAAAAAGACAAATCGGCAGACCTAAACTACGATATAGAGATATCTGCAAATCATCTCTGAAAGACTTCTCCATCTGTGAAAACGACTGGCAACATCTGGCAAGTGATCGCACATCATGGAGAGCATGCATAAGGAACGGTATAACAACATTTGAGACTGTGCTAAGACAGGACTTTGAAGAGAAGAGACTCATGAAAAAGGATGGTAAACCCTGTGGATCAGCGAGCCTGACCTGTTCATTATGTGACCGCGTGTGTTTGTCAAACATTGGTAGAATTAGCCACGAGAGAAGCTGTTCAGCAAAAACAAAACCTCAAAAAAATACGCAATAGCCTCCACTAGACCGTCTGACAAGACGAAAAGGGCCATATATATATATATATACCACATGAACTAAATTTGCCTTGCCTAAGAAGAATGGCATTAAGGATATCAGCACATTTTAGAATAAATGTCTAAGTGAACCACGTAATACAACTCTTGTTTAAACATAAGGAATCCAATACAAAGTATTAGAATTGCTTGTATTTGGAATAAACAGGTAAAGGGGGTTGGGGGGGGGGGGGGTGCAAGAAACGCTATGGTGTACGTGAGGATGTCAATATGAAATATGAAAATAATAAACAAACCGGTTCACGCGTGCATTATAGACTACAACAATGTTTACATCAATAATAACATAAACAACGGATCAATACCCGGAAGTTATACACCTGGATAATACAGACGAAATATGCATATGCACCTTATATTGGGAAAGAATATATGCGATAAAATATAACATAGTGAACTATGAGATTTTATAAAAAAAAAGGACAGAATAATATCTCCAAGTATTTGCTAAAGAGAAATCAGACATAATCTACAAGAGAACACCATGGTGGGTGAAAAAAAAACGTAGAAAGATTATAAAAATATAACTATCGTAGACATATCATAACGAGTAATGCAAACTACGAGAAGCAAATAACATCGCCACAATGACTAACAATAATACAGTTCCATATCTACTCAACTTTCCTTCATGTAACATAAAGACGAAGGCGTGGAATTATAAGAAAAGAGTAAATATACTTGAGCGGGAGGAGACAAAATCAAATAATGAAATATCTAATCCGATAAACTTTATGAAAGAGGGATTTTATACAGTTCGAACACGTCAAAATGACATGTAAAAGGATATTGTAAATGTGAAAATAAAATGTAAACAGGGCAAAGTATTACAAACAATAATGTGGACTGACAACATGAAAAGATAGACCGTCTGCTTAATAAAGACTTGGATTGAAATGGTCCCCTTTGGTAGCCAACCTTGTATATGCAGAACTTCCGGTTTCAAGATGGCGCGGTCATGTTTGCGACAACGTTCACCGACACGTTTTTTTTATTTTTTGCTGTAAAGATGTTAAATTATATTTGTCCAATACAGATAGGTGTATAGAAAGGAAGTTCCATTGTTGGGATCTTCGCCGGTGGAGCAGATTATGTGATCTGAAATATTCTACAGCGTTCGCAAAGTGTGTTCTGTGTTGATTACAGTATACGTAATCATTGGAATAGCTGTCAATATGGCGGATAGGCGGCAAGAACAATTTAGTCCGGGTCTGAAAAGTTGTTCTTGTTGCAGTGTCCTTGTCAGGCTTCCTGCCGGAGCTATTAAATTTAGCTCTTTATGCACACGGTGAGCTATGTTTTTCATCCGAATTGTGTTTCGATATTCCGACTGCTTGCGATGAAGGATGATATCGTATGGCAGGGCACAAATGGCTGTGTTAAATTTATGTGCGGTTTTGTCTTATGTCTTTTGGCGTGTGCTGAGACTGCTACGATATAGACTGCAGCTTCCTTTCTTTTTTTGGGGAGATACAGTGTTAAAGCATTTTACAACAGATTTGAGATGCAGAATAGACCAGGCAAAAAACAACTTTCAAAACATGAGGAAGATACTGTGCATCCATTTTTGACAATAGAAACAAGAAAAAGAGTTCTTAAATGTTTTGTAGAGCCAGTCCTAACAAATGGATATGAAACATGGTCAATAGGAAAATAGAGAAGAAATCACCGGAGGTTGCAGAAATGTGGTTTTATTGAAGAATGTTGAGAATACCATGGGCAGGCTAAGAAATGCGATAAAAATGTTCTGAAAGAGGCCAAAGCAAAAAAGAGAGCTAATTTCCAATATTAGGAAGAAAAATGATATTTTAGACATGTTATGAGAAGAGAACAGCAGGAATATATTTTAACAACTGGGAAAATTGAGGGACGAAGAGATAGAGAGAAGCAAAGAGAAAAGATACCATCAGCTTAAGAGAATGGCATGGCAGAAGGTCAACAACAGAAATCACAAATAACTATTCAGATCGAAAGTTGTGAAGAGACATGATTACCAGCGCCAGCAGATTTCCCTCTTTTAGTTGCATTCTTGTAGTTTGCATCACTCGTTATATTATGTCTACGATAGTTATATTTTTATCTTTTTTTTCTACTTTTTTTTTTTTACCTCCCATGATGTTCTCTTGTAGGCTATGTGTGATTTTTCTTCAGCAAACATTTAGATATATTACTTCATCGTACTTGATGATGGTGAACACCATTTTATGTTTAGAAATATGTGAATGACTTCTAAAGAGCGTATGCAATCTCCATGTGATCAATTTATTAAAGAAATATTTTTTTACAGACCAAGAACCTTCAACACTGACCTTCTGGCTAACTTCAGTATCGAACAGTTCACCAATAGTGGAAATTGTACAGGTTATTTCGAGGAAATATCGAGAGGAATCTTTGAAGGGAAGGCAGCCGACTGCAGACATGACATTGATAAGGTAGACTTAAACAATTTTATTAGAGTTTCCTACTTTTGATTTTATGTTTTTTAACTTTTGTGGAACACATTTATAGTTTTAACATTTCTTTACACTTTCGTGCTGTTTCATGTTTCAGTATCTCTAATACTCTACTAATCCTTCTTTTTTATATTCGTTTATTCAAGTCTTTCCGAAGCACTAAGCGCATACTCTTCGTCTTCTATTCTTTAATGTATTACTCATCAATCGACATACGATTTCTTTTTAACCTCTTTAGGTATTCAAGAGATGCCATAATTCTAACCGTTAGAGCTTTTCTCATCAAAAAAAATATCTGATCTTAATTTCTAGAACAGAAGACACTCAAAATAGTTGCTCTCCAGCTGCTTAAAATAAATTAAAAGAACAATGGCAAACAAGAAGTTAAAAATCACAGATATAGAATGTAATATAAAAAGAAAGAGGAGACATGTTAACATATCAACAGATGACAGAACATATAGAAGAAATGACTGGACATGAAAGAGATAAGAAACCATCCAAAAGGTGTATGTCAGGACATAAAGTCAAAAATCCGAAGTTGTGGAAACTATAAATACAATAAAAATGGGGGAAAATAATCTATAGGGGTAGAAAACACACATTGATATCAACAACAATGAGAGCACCTACTGATATAAAATGAGGAGTAAGATAGGGCTTAATTCTTTCACCATGTATATTCAACTTGTATACTGATCAGACATATTTAACGACGTCATGGGGATGCCAAGCCTAAACATGAATGGATACATGACTAAGAACATAACATATGTTGATAATATCGTATTAATGGAGGATATACAGAAGGCCTCCATGAAATACTTAACAAAATAAACAAGACAAAAAAGAAATATGCAATAAATCTAAATATTAAAAGAGGATGAAATTATGATTATTTGAAGAGAAAACACACATATGGATATCAAAGTAGATGGAAAGAACATAGAAAGAGAATATAGTTATATTCAACATATAACAAATGATGGGAAATGTAAAACTGAAATAACTTTAACTAAGACTGAAATAAAACAAAAGAATAGGAGTAGCAAAAATCAACTTTAACAAACATGACAAATATAACAACACTAAAGCAGATAACATCGCAACTAAAACTACAAATTGTGAAATGTTATATTTACTCAACATTCCCAGTATGGTGTAGAAACATGGACATTACAAAAAAGAGAGCCCACATAAACACACAAAAGCACACATAAACACACATCAACACACATCAACACACATATAATAGTTATTTTTCGTGGTTTCTCTTCCAGAAACATCCTTCGTACGATGTGACGGTCATGTGCGAAGGCGTTCGCTTTACGTCTTCTGTGGTCTCTAATGAACCAACCTCACCTTTACGCTATTTTCTAAAACTCAAAAGTGCCAGGTATGTATATATGTCGTTATCAATACACCAACCAGGAAACAGTTTTTGGAAGGAAAAAGATATGTACAAAGACTTACATTTGTTGTTTGTTTATTGTTAGAATCATCATCACTGCACACCACACGAATTCATACGTGTTCCGGCATACCTCTTTATGAATCTAGAGAACAGCCGAGGAGAATCATGGTCCATGTGACCGTACTCTGTAGGAGGGTCTGGTATCCACGGCGTGGGTAGGTTTCTACTCATAATGTAGCCCCGGAGGCTGCCATTACTTTATTCGATTGCAGCTGTCAAGGGTTCTTTAACGTGCCCTAGTGCACATGGGACCTCCTGTTTATTGTCGCTATCTGAGAGGGCTAGAAATCGGATCTCACTGCCAAATAGATCTGAGAAGGGACATGTTATAAATAAACCACGGATTAATGTTCCCTATTATTGAACAAACAATTACCACCGCTTCTGGCGGGTTTTGAACCCGGTTCCTTCCTGTCCCGAGGCCGACGTGGTTCCTGTAGACCACCCTGTGCCCTACACTTACACTGTTCTAGGTCACATGTACATAATCTAAACATCAATGTTATCATGAACAAAGCAACACAACAATTAACTCATCATCATCATCAGGTACCAGGCCTAGTAGCGTAGGTGATCATGTCTCTCCACAACTTTCGATCTTGGCAGCTATTTATCATTTCTGTTGTTGACCTTCTGCCAAGCCATTCTCTTAAGCTGTCTGTTATTTTTTTTCTCTTTGCTTCCCTCTATCTCTTCGTCCCTCAATTTTTCCAGTTGTTACAATATATTCCAGTTGTTCTCTTCTCATTACGTGGCCAAAAAATGATGATTGTCTCGTCCTAACATTGGAAACAACTAACTACATAACTGTATTTGTTTCTGCTACAGGTATCCAGTACCACCTGCTTCTGAAGATTACCAAAAACCCTGCAAAGACATACAGTAACAGGCAACATCACTCATGGAAAATGCACTCTCTGCAAGAAAATAATAAAACTTTTTTTTTTTTTACTTTACTAACATATGTTAATTATAAAAACATTAATGTAACATATTCTTGAAGATCTAAATTAACGCTGATATCTATTTTATTGGTTTTATAGGATGACAGATAAACATCACAATTATTTTACATTTCTCTTTTCGTATAATTTTTTTTTAGGTAACTAATAATTAAATGCATAACAGTGAAAAATAAACATCATGTTATCATGCTATAATTTGTTTATTCTGTTAAATGTATTTATTTGCACAACTTAAAGTCTTGAAATAAAAAAAAGATCTATCTATCTATCTATCTATCTATCTATCTATCTATCTATCTATCTATCTATCTATCTATCTATCTATCTATCTATCTATCTATCTATCTATCTATCTATCTATCTATCTATCTATCTATCTATCTATCTATCTATCTATCTATCTATCTATCTATCTATCTATCTATCTATCTATCTATCTATCTATCTATCTATCTATCTATCTATCTATCTATCTATCTGTCTGTCTGTCTGTCTGTCTGTCTGTCTGTCTGTCTGTCTGTCTGTCTGTCTATCTATCTATCTATCTATCTGTCTGTCTATCTATCTATCTATCTATCTATCTATCTATCTATCTATCTATCTATCTATCTATCTATCTATCTATCTATCAATCTATCTGTCTATCTATCTGTCTATCTGTCTGTCTGTCTGTCTGTCTGTCTGTCTGTCTGTCTATCTATCTTTAGGCGTAATTTTAGATATCGCTCCGGGTAGACGGGACTCGTAAACCTTGCCTGCCAACCTGTCTAGAAGAAGGGAAACTTCGACCACAAAACCCTCCACTACCTTGTGGACTAGATTCTAGTTAGTATCGAAGTTGATGGGAGTACACCCAGAGTAAAAATCAGGAGGGAGGGACCCTATGGCAGTAGACGGCGTTAACCGTTTTTTCTGGCATCCCCTGCACCTTCTTTCAACTCCGAACGTATGGACTTTGTCCCTCCTTCGGAAATCCTTGATACGAAGTTTAGAGGTGGATAGTGCGACTGGGCAAAGCACTATCTCCATATTCCGTGCCCAGGCAGAGTAGGCAAAGTGAAATGAGGAAGAAAGCACCAATGTTTAAACTTGGCACATGGAACGTAAGGACCATGTGCCCTGGACTTGCTAAAGCAAACACACCGACAGAAGGGCAAATTAGAACAACCGCCCTCATAGATAAAGAACTAAATAGACTACATGTTGATATTGCTGCCCTGCAAGAAACAAGACTCTCAGACTGTGGTTCTGTAAAGGATGGAAATTATACTTTTTTTTCTGGCGGGGTTCAAGTGTCGAAAAGTCACGTCTACATGGAGTAGGCTTCTCTGTACATAACAAACATATGAACTCCATAACCACGCCAAAAGGAGGTGTCTGAACGCTCAATGATACTTCAGCTGCATACAAAGAGTGGATTAATAAATATCATTAGTGCCTATGCACCAACGTTGGCTGCATCAGGCGAAGAGAAAGACAACTTCTACCAACAACTTCAACCAATCATTGACTCACTTCCAAAAAAGGCTATTATATCTAGGAGACAAATAATAATACATGAATATAATTATAGAGGGAAACTTCCGAGGCGATAATCAGCGAATCAATTCAGAGGAAGAGGTATGTTTGCAGCACTCGGAAAAAATGACAAATAATCAACAACAGAAAAAAATATGGACCAAAGCAGGATCGAACCCGTACTCAGTAGCTCAACGCCTTGCCACGAAAAACCAAACGCTAAGGAACACTGCCACTCAGCTAACTAAAAAAATTAGCTATCGTGGACAATGTCTTTTCGCGAAGGTGTTCTCATGACTATAGCATAAAGCTGCGATCACAGCTCGGAAATATTTTTCCTGTTAAGACAAGTATCTCCCGGGTAGGTTAGGGCTGAATACTTGCGTTGCAGACAAACATTTAGGACGAAACAGCACGAATAGTAGTTTCCAGTGGTTAAGACTGGAGACAAATAATAATAAATGAATATTATTATAGAGGGAAACTTCCGAGGCGATAATCAGCGAATCAATTCAGAGGAAGAGGTATGTTTGCAGCACTCGGAAAAAATGACAAATAATCAACAACAGAAGAAAAATATGGACCAAAGCAGGATCGAACCCGTACTCAGTGGCACAGCCCGTACAGCCTGCTGGTGCAGATTCTAATGTGCAACTATTATATACATGACTATATCAGCATTAGCATCATCAAGTGGCGTGCCTGCTGGTGTAGATTCTAATGTGCAACTATTATATACATGACTATATCAGCATTAGCATCATCAAGTGGCGTGCTTGCTGGTGTAGATTAAAATGTCCAATTATTATATCAATGATTATATCAACATTATCATCATCAAGTTTCGTGCCTACTGCTTTAGATGAACATGACGATCCACATATTTCTCCCCTACAGCTGATTTGATGTTCGATAGAAGATTTCCAATTGGACACTTCTTTTAAACTATTTTGTATCGTTTCGCGCTATCATATTTCCCCCATCTCTCCTTTCAATTTGTCCAGTTTTCAAATATATTCCAGCTGTTCATTACTTGATTAATGATGATTGTTTCATTCTCGTATTGCAAATTAGTTTTCTTATTTGACTCTTCTTTAAATAATGTTCTCATTATATGTTCTAGCTGCCATTGGTTCTCTCAACATTTTCGTGACAGACCTTCCATTGTTTTTTTGTCAACGAGACAATATATTCAAAACTGTCAGCTTTTTTCCAATACTCGTCCATTTCTACAAATATCAAATGTTGTATTGTATCTCGTGTAAAACATGAGAAACGTCTTGTTCAACAAGTCCATGTCAAAAGAAGTGAGAAATATTGTTCATCGGTGCTATATAGAGCCAGTTCTGACCTATGGAAGCAAAGCATGGACATTAGACAAACAAATGAAAAGACGATAAGAGGCAAGAGAGAGAGATCGAATTTCTAAGTAGAATGTTGAGAGTTCACTGGAGAGTTGAAAAGACCAACAAGGACATTCTAAGAGACCAACGCAAAAGGAGAGATTCTATAACCGACACACAAGAAATATTCGATATTTCTTCTGGACTTCTTGAAATGAGGAAAGTTGGAATTTTTTGTTACAGCTGGCAAAATAAATGGAAAGAGAGATCGAGAACGACACAGAGAGAAGATACAAGATAACTTGGTGACATGGCATGGAAAACTATCAGCAACAAAATCGATACGATGAATTGTGGATAGAAAATTGTGGAAAGACATGATCGCCTACGCCAACCGGTATGGCACACGATGATGAAACATGTTTATTTGTTATCTCTTACTTAATGCAACAAAAATAAATGTTTCTTACGACAGCTATAACGGATACGTTAAGTGCACACGTATTAAAACATAAATATTCAAATGAGTCTGCAGTTTTGAATATCTTAGATCATTGTTAACAAACGGTCGAAAGACTTCCAATGAGAACAAGTAAGCTAATTATAGCCACGAATAAATTAAGACAACTACACAAGAAAGGTAAGTAATTGATGCAGCAACATCATTTGGGTTTGACTTTGTTAAGAACAGGCTGGAATGAAGATTGTGTTCAAGAGTGTTCATTCTGTAGATAATAGTGGCAACGACCAGAGCTACAGAAGAAAATACAAGCTGTGGACATGAAATGTTATCACAAGAATAAGGGCTTAACTTACTTAGATCAAATCATTCATGAAAATGTTCTCAAAAAGATACAACAAACCATCCGAGCACATAATGATCGATTGATTTATTGTGAAGAGATGCAAAGTTAACTGCAACACGTAGTGGGGTGTGACGTAACCTCCTACAGGGTATGGTGGCAGCTTTACACAAAGGAAACACAACGAAATGCTGGCGTCTTGGTCTACATGCCTTCCTCAGAAAACGAGAACAAAACAAGCGAATAACGAAAAATGAAATGGTTTGATCACGTGTTTGATCGTCATTCCTAACAAAGACCATTCTGCAAGGAACTGTGACAAAGAGTGAGAAAAGAGATAAGCAAATAGAGAGATGTGAAAATAACATAAAAAAATAGCCATGCCTCTATTTTGCAGAATCCCAAAGAGTGACTGAAGATAGAGACCAATAGAATAGGTTGTCTGAGATGCCGCAACGTAACCTGAGTTATCTTAGAAAGAAGAGGCAGATGTGAAATAATAGTGTCAATTGTTTAATAGTCTGATATGTTGTTTACACTTGTGGAGAGACATGATCACCTACGCCAGCAGACATGGGACTTGATTAATTGATGTTGTACATACTTCATCTTGAGTCAATTTCAGCTGCTTGTTTATTGTGATGTATAACGTGACTGACTGCATATCTTAATTCGTCTCTTTGTTTGAGTAGATCGTCACCTATCTAGATATGACCTATCAATGCTATTATTTTCTCTGGTATAGCGTATTACTTTCGTTGTATCACTGTAATTCTACACTTTGGATTTCTTGCTTGAATCGTACCATTTTTTTCAGTTTCTCTAACATGCCTTTCTAATTTCTAATCTTTTTGTGTTGGTTAATGCCATGTCCAAGAACGTTAACGTTTATAAATGTTATTTTCTCTATAGCTTGCTTCTTTTACATGGACTGCATTAGTGGTTGGTTCGGGATTTCTCTAATTGCCTCGTTTGTTTTGAATTCCCTCCACGCTATACGAAGTATTTTCCTGAGATATTTATTTTTAAATGCGTTCAACTTTGTTTTTCTATGTCTCTTGTTTTATTTCCAGCTCTCACATGCAAACGTAAGGATTGATAGTTCGTTTGATTTGAATAGTCTAAGTCTTGTTTTTGTGCTGATGAGTTTTGATTTCCACATCTCTGTTCAGGGTTTCTGAAAGACATTGCTGCTTTAGCTATTCTGATTATAATTTCTTTGCTTGTATTTCCTTCTCTTCCCGATCAACGTGACACCCACGACATATATAGTGATCGATCTCTTCCAGTATTTTGTTTTCCATGTATATTATTTCATCTGTTGGAACCCACATGTTCATGACTTTTGTAATCAACAACTTTATTTGTGTGTTTCATCAATACGTGCCTAATGTCATTTTCCTATTTACTCTATCCACACATTTTGTGACACGTGCAGAAAGCTAAGTTCTCTAACTCTGAACAAACAGGTTGCAAATGCCTTTTTTCACAGACATGGTTTCTATAACATTTGAAACAAAAAGAAGAGAAAATTAGTCTTTCTCTAACCTCTGCACCATCTGCTAGTAGCAGTAATATTGATAGACGATATATCTTTCTCTAACCTACCTGGCATCTTATAGTGCCAGTGGTATTGAAAGATACTATATCTTTCTCTAACCTATCTGGCATCTTATAGTACCAGTGGTATTGAAAGATACTATATCTTTCTCTAACCTATCTGGCATCTTATAGTACCAGTGGTATTGAAAGATACTATATCTTTCTCTAACCTACCTGGCATCTTATAGTACCAGTGGTATTGAAAGATACTATATCTTTCTCTAACCTATCTGGCATCTTATAGTACCAGTGGTATTGAAAGATACTATATCTTTCTCTAACCTACCTGGCATCTTATAGTACCAGTGGTATTGAAAGATACTATATCTTTCTCTAACCTACCTGGCATCTTATAGTACCAGTGGTATTGAAAGATACTATATCTTTCTCTAACCTACCTGGCATCTTATAATACCAGTGGTATTGAAAGATACTATATCTTTCTCTAACCTATCTGGCATCTTATAGTACCAGTGGTATTGAAAGATACTATATCTTTCTCTAACCTACCTGGCATCTTATAGTACCAGTGGTATTGAAAGATACTATATCTTTCTCTAACTTATCTGGCATCTTATAGTACCAGTGGTATTGAAAGATACTATATCTTTCTCTAACCTACCTGGCATCTTATAGTACCAGTGGTATTGAAAGATACTATATCTTTCTCTAACCTATTTGGCATCTTATAGTACCAGTGGTATTGAAAGATACTATATCTTTCTCTAACCTATTTGGCATCTTATAGTACCAGTGGTATTGAAAGATACTATATCTTTCTCTAATATTTGTCATAGTCTATAGTAGCAGTGATATCATAAAAAGATGGTAGAACTGCCTGTCAACTCATAATGATATATGGCTAGATTATTTCTCTTCCTTCTATCTCCTTAACAGCCGCATTGGTCAAATAGTTACCTGATGCTTTTATTCCTAGCATTTCATTTTCTAGTGAGAGTAACTACATCTCTATTTTTCTGCAGAGAACATAATAACTTAATATCGCAAGATTCCATATTTTTTGTGTCTTGCAGAGAACTTGTAGAAAATTAATGTCGTGAGTCCCCACTTGTATCCTGCCGCAGCATGTAGATAGATATAGCCAGAATTGAAGTATTTTCTAGATTGGTTTTGAAGAGATTGTAGCAGACAGTTATTTATCATTTCTGTAGTTGACCTTCTGAAAAGTCATTTTCTTAAGCTGTCTTTTATCATTTCTCTTTGCTTCCATCTTATCTCTTACTCTCTCAATTTTCCCAGTTGTCACAATATATTGCCACTGTTCCCTTCTGATTACATGGCCAAAACATGATGATTGTTTCTTCTTAAAATGTTGAATATTAGCTCTCCTAACTGCTGTCCATTAAGTAAACAGTTGATTATATCAACACATTTGTAATGAAATCGTAGGCTTCCATTCTGCGCTGAAATTGTATCAGCCATTTTCAGAAATATCGAGCTTTAGGTGTACCAAAATGAAGCACAGTTGCTTGTTTGTGTTCTGTGATACTCATACAATTTAAATAAAATATAAATATAAGTTCAATTCAAAAACGGGTTATTTACTCATAAATGTTAAATATACTTATTTTGTTCTCCTTTCCACTCGATTATATCATTTTAGTCGTTATTACTCTGTTATGAAATTAACAGGGCACTTGAAGTTACTAACTGTTCCGCTGTTAAACTGTAATGGGATATTCACTAATCATCCGGTAATTGCTATTCCCCAATCCTTAAAGTCAGCTACCTGCTATTGGTTATTAGTTATTGGTTATGGAAGGCCTCGGTATCACTGCAAACGAATCAAAATCCATAATTGCTCAACCGCCCGTGCCAGTTGAATCATCCGAATTACTAACTCATCTCCCAAACAAAGAAAGGTAACTGTAGTCCCCATCGTAGCAGTCTCAGCACACGCCAAAAGACATAAAGCGAAACCGCACAGAAAGTGAACACATTCAACTGTTCCCTGTCATACGATATCACCCTTCATCGTAAACAATTGGGACATCGAAACATGATCAAAACGGATGAAACACACCTGCGTACCTGGTACCAAGTGAAATCTTCGGACATCTTGATTGTAATGGGTGATATGAATGCTAAAGTAAGAAAAGGTAGATATATGACCATTATAGATATCTTGGTTTAGGAAAAAAATTAATGAATGAGGAGAAATATTAATACAAGTTTATGAAGAAAGCAGGCTGATAATATGTAACACCTACTTTGCGCAAAAGAACAAAGAAAATATTCAAATGGAAAAGCTCTGGAGAAAAGAAGAGGAATCAAATATATTACATAATGATAAAAGATAGGTTCCGTAACAGCGGCAGGGAAGGCTGAAACCTATTCACGTGCAGATATTAACTCAGATTACAGTCATGCAATGGGTGTCCGGTTAGCGCAATCGATAGGCGGTTGGCTTACCACGGCAACAGCCGGGGTTCGTACCCTGGCGAGGACACCTGGATTTTACTAATTCCCTAAAAATTAGTGGGAGCCGCGATTGCTCAGTGGTTAGTGAACTGGACTACTACGGACAAGGGGTAGGGTTCGATCCCAACCGACGGCTCCGGGTCCACCCAGCCTTAAATGGGTACCGGATTTTTTCTGGGAAAGTAAAGCAGCACGGGCGTAATACCGACCACATTACCCCAAAAATCATGTGCTGAAGGTCTGTAAAATATAGGGTCACTAACACCATATTTCCCTATACGCCACTTGGCGTGACGGGGGGTACTTTACTTTTTACTTTTACAGTCATGCAATGATAAAAAAATCAAACTAAAGAGAAACAAGCAAAAGTCTTATTAATCAACATTACCACTAGATATACAAGTTTTAAATCAAAAAGATATTACAGGCACTTATACAATACAGGTAAAGAAAACATATCAGAAGCTGCATGAAAAAGAGACTGAGTAGTACAGAAGAGAAAATCCTGCTGAACAAGTTACACCCAAATGGCAATACATAACGAAAAGCATACACGAAACTTACGAAATCTTACCCAAAAAGTAAACGAACAAAATAAAAAAACGGATAATTAACACCATTGTGGAAACAATGTAAGGCAGAATACAAGCGAACAATACTACCCAATACAGAATACTTAGCCTTTGACTGATATAACAAGTTGGTAACAGATAACAGATGAAGAAGTGTAGTTAGCATCTAGTGGACATGGTCAGGCGTAGATCGAGGTATCTGCCAAGACATCGCAGAAACGTGTAGATCAGATATGGAGAGCCACGAGAAACAAGAAACAGATTAATCTGAAAAGAAATATAATGTCGAAGAGTGAGTTGTAAGTAGGGTACGGGCAAATAATTGCAGCACTGCGGTAAAGCTGGTAGCAAGGAACCAGTAGTGGGGTGTAACACTCTTCAATCATGAATTATGACAGCTTTACATATAAGGAACACAGAATACTGACACGTTTCGGCCTACATGCTGCCTTCTTCAGAGAACAAAAACAACAAACGATGAGGTATAGATAAATATGGCTACATCTAGGAAGATTTGGACAGGTAAGTCAAGGAGAAGTGGACGGAGGGATAAGAGATGAGATGATGAAATTCGAGAGAGATATGATACTTGTTGGAGGATATGGTGAAATGTTGAAATATGAAAATACACGTATATAGAGAGAAATGATTATATATTTAAAAAATGAGACTTGGCTTGTAGGCAGACATGCAGCACATCTTTCTCTCTCATTTCAAAGTTTCAGCTCTTATCCCCCTGTCTCTGAGTTATACGTAGATGATTACTATCGCGATCACCAGATAGCTGTTTGTTATATTTAACTACGGCAATCCCAACGTAAGCCGTAAATACATACTCAGATGTATAGATATGAATGATATACACCACATGTGATAGTCGCAAATTAGTATTTGATATTAGTCAACAAGATTTATCAGATGATGTATAACATTGTTAACACTACCAATCATCTGATGAAGATAACTTTTTTGTAATGTAAACAAATATGCACATCAAGATTGTATTATCTTTGACAACAATTTTGTTAAATTGTTTAGTTTGCCTCTCTCTCTCTCATGTTATCTCTCAACAGGAGTATCAACGCCCATTTAACCACCACAATGTTACAACAATGACATGCATCTATAGGAGTCTGAACAATTACGCACATATAGTTAAATGTGTCGATGATTAATCCCTTCCACTTATAGATAAAAAAGAGTAATATTCGAGTTCTTTCCCTCCAGCATCACTGTGATCTTGAAGAGGTAAAACACGACCTTAGCAGTAACCCTAGACCACCATTATAAACGGTACAACCTGCGGCAGAAGTTGGAAATCATCGGTTAGGTAAAATAATGCTACTGCGCCAAGGATTTGAAACTAATGAAATAAGGTAGAGCAAAAATCGGCATACAAGTCTCTTCCACTTTCCATCCTCCTTTGCGTTTCAGCATCGAGGAGAGACATAACATGTTCTCTTGTTCTTATGTTGGCCTTTGCTGCTGTTATGTTTCCAAGAGTCTCTAATATTCACTCAATCCATCTTTTTTCGTGTCGACCTCTGGGACTGGTGTTCTCGAAACGTTCATTGAAGGCTCGTTTAATTGTATTTTGGTCTTTCTGCCTTATAAAGTGGCCAAACCATTGTGTTTGTTGTTTCTTTGTGTATTCTATGGAGGGAAGTATTCTATTTTTTTACTCAGTTGTTCAGTTCTGATCTTCTCCCTCAAGGTGTTTCCTGTCATTCGTCTTACACATTTCATCGGGGTAGTGGTTAGTATTCTTATAACAGGGAGAGGATTCAAAGAAAATTAGATGGCATAAATAAATAGAAATGTTCAGGAGGTATACACAAAACATACCAGGAAGCAGGGGGCCTCGGTATCCTCGGTTGGGAAAACCACCCGACCTGACAGCCGAGGTTCGGACAACTCGTGTTCGATTCAAGTCTGAGTTGTACTCGTGGTTGAAAAAAAAAAAATAACCCCACGGTCGACCCAGCCGTTGGCAGAAATGAGTACCACGGTATTACCCTGGGAAGGTGAGGATTGTCGCCTCGCATCTGAGTTTCGATGCCTGAGGAGACACTATACAGAAGTCTCCGAACATTTCTGGATAGGCGGCCGAGCACATATGGGTGGAAACTCGCGTGCTAAGACGCCTGTTCAAGTCTCGTACTTTACCTTTACCTTACCTTTATACCAGGAAGCTTTTCAAGAAAGTTGCGAGAAGCTGAAACGTGAATATTACATCAGGTGAACATCAGGTGTGGTAGCAACTAAAAACACATAAAGCATTTTGTTGAGCAGAAAGTCTGCAATGCAAGAGGATTTGTAATCAGTAGGGTCAGAGAAACGTTCTTCAAGTACCCGTTCAACACAATCACAAACATAACATTGTGGTACTCAAAACATTATTTCTTTACTCAACATAGCAAAATCATGTTTTGAAAGTTTATTAGCAATATATTTCAATAAAATTAATTTAATATATTTTAGTGCAGGAATTTAGAAATGGAAAAATAAGTTTCACACTCGGATTTCATGGTTCATAAATGATTCAATGTTACTTGGAGTCGTCACAGGGGCTAACGTAGTTATGAGGTGCACCTAGCAGTGGGTACCTGTAAAAGAAATGTTTTGAAGTTTATTATGAAGTATTTGTATATGGCTATTTGTTTATAAATGATATAAGCGATGTTAACGTCTTTTGGAAATCTATTAGTGTGCTATGTTTTCTGTTAAAAGATGTATGAATATGTTCCTTGCTATGAATGCACGTTAATTATTACATTCAGACTGAATAAGGTATTGTTTTATTCTGTTGTCTAGGGACGCATCATCATCAAGTTACATGCCTGCTGACCTAGGTTATTATGTCTCTCCACAACTTTCGATCTAGACAGTTATTTATAATTTCAGTTGTTGACCTTCTGCCAAGCCATTCTCTTAAGCTGTCGGGTATCTTTTCTCTTTGCTTCCCTCTATCTTTTCGTCCTTCAACATTCCCAGTTGAAAAAAAAATATTTTCCAGTTGTTCACTTCTCATTACATGGCCAAAAAATGATGATTATTTCTTCCTAATACTGCAAATTAGCTCTCTCTTTGCTTTGGACTATTTCAGAACGGTTGCAACATTTTTCCGTAAAACCAAATTTCTACAGCCTCCAGTGATTTTCTTGTCTGTTGTCCTATGGTCCATGATTGAAATCAATATGTTAAGAATGGCTCTACATACCATTTATAACTCTTTTTCTTCTTTCAATTGTCAAAAATCAATTACCAGTATATTCCTCTTGTTTTGGAAAGCTGCTTTTGCCTGAGCCATCCTACATCTCACCTTTGTTGTACATCTACCATCTGAGGTTAACATTGTTCCCAGATCAAATTTAAATTTAAATTATTTATTAATTCTATTTAACTGTTTTAATATTTTTCCACTTGTATGTTTTGTGCTTTGCGGTGATGGTTTTTTCCTTGTTGCTACCATTACTTCTGTCTTTTTGCTATTGAATTGGAGTCTTTTATTTTTGCTTTCTGTAACTATAATGTCCAATATTTCTTCTAATTTATTTTCACTTTTAGCCTTTAATTCTGCATCATCAGCATACCTTAGATTATTTACATTATGCCCTCAAATTGTTATAAAGGTATGCCCCTTATAGATCTTAAAATCATCTCACTCTGCATAATATATAAATCTGGTGACAGAGCACAAACTTGCCTTACACCCTGTTTTGTTTGCTGAAACATTCCCAATTGATTTCCACTTCTTATGACCTCTATTTGTTGGCAGTACATGTTCTTTATTATTCTTAGATCTTTGCCGTCTACGTTTATGCCTTCTAAGATTGTCATTATTTCTGTGCTTTATTTGGTCAAATTCTCTGGTATAATCTATGAAACATAAGTTTAGATCTGTTTTCACCTCTATGGTTCTTTCTGCTAAAATTCATATGATGTGCATGGCATTGTTCGTTCCTTTACCTCCACCAAAACCACACTGTTCATCACTAATTTCTGGACTGATTTTCTTTTGCACTCTTCGCATGATGATTCTTAGTAATATCTTAGCCATGTGACTCATAAGGCTAATTGTGCGATGATCATCGGAATCAGTCGCACGCGATTTCTTTGGTAGGGCTATGAATATTCATTTGAGCATGTAGTCTGGTATATATCCATCTGTTGTAAATATCATTCAATATTTTTGTTATTATTTATATTCTAAAATCACCCATGGCTTCAATTTCCTCTTTAATTATATTATCTGGTCCATGAGCTTTGCCTGCTTTCATACTGCACAAGGCTTCTTCCATTTCTTCTCTGAGTATTTCTGGTCCTTCCCCATTTTCCTTAATATTTACTTCTGTTCGTTCATCATTATAAAGATCATTAATATATTCTGTCCATCGTTCCCTTATACTTTTAGGTTCAATCAACAGTTCTCCTTCCTTTGATCTTAAACATCCAGTTTTGGACAATGTTTTTCTTCCTTTTAATCATTCAGTGTTTTTATACATGGCTTTAGCTCGCTTTTTTTTTTTGCATTTCAATCTAACTGTATCTTTGTTTGTGTCATGCTTCTTTTGATTCATTATATTTTATTACAGTGTCTTTATTTAATTTCTTAACCTCGTCTTTGTTAGCACTAATTTCTTCTTCTTGTATTCATTAGCTGTAACATGTTATCTGTCAACCATTTCTTTCTTGAATGAGTCCTCACTGGTGATATGAATTCTTTTGATGTTTGTTGCATTGATTCCTTTAACATTTCCCACTATTCATCACTGCTTAGTATCTACTCTATTGCATTGTACCGGTTCTGATTTGTGATGTTATATTTGTCTTGTAACTTCTTGTCTGATTTGAGTAAACCTAAAATTCAACTTGATTGTAACTGAGCCTCGTTTTGCTGTTTTTAATTTTACTCTAAGCTTACCCACAACTGGTACATTATCCCTATTTGTAATTTACCTCTGGTCTAGTTTTCACTCATACCAGACTGTTCCTAAAAATGTTGTTTATCATTATGTCTAGCGACTATGAATATAACAAAAAAACATACCTGGGACCTTTTTCACGTTTGAGATAATAACGTAATTCTGTGAGAGTTTCTTTAGAACCAGCAGGTGGTACAAAGCGAATGCTGTCACAGGTGATCGCCACTGAGTATACCGGATGTCGCTGAGAGATTAAAACACACACAGACACAATCAACAAATATTGTTTATGGGCTGTTGTGGGTATTCTGGCTATAGATATAGGTTATTAAAGAATGTGTGGGTAGTTGATTAAATAAGCTACAAACTGATCTCATGTAAAGTTACGAATGTGATCACTGATGATGGCTAGTCACAAAGAACCCGATCATCCTAATCTGTCAAGTGATTCTCAGTTTATTTCAGGGGATGTACTAAATATAACAAGTTCATGTTCTCAAAGTTTGCGCTCGTAAAAGAGGCGAATGAGGAACAGAAATGGATAGCATCGAGTATAACAAATAGAATAATAATGGGACGTAATTGTATTAAAAATAGGTGTTTCTAACCCATTTGTGTTATTTCACTACCAAAATTAATAACACACTCCCTTTTGATCTTTTTTTTGTTAACTGGAAATGTCGACTAAAAATTTGGATTGTAAAATGTTAATTATTTCCCTTGCATCGTACACTTATTGTGTAAATATACCAACGTAAGCATTACATTTTTTATTGGTTTCAAAGTACATTGCTTTGGTTCCAAAGAAAGTAGATTATTTTGATTCTTGAATTTTCTGGACGTATTTCTGCGTTGTCCAGTTTGACTTAGCTTCCTGTATAATTAATCTTAGAGTAAGTTGCTTTAGAAGAGTTTTTATAACCCAACCTATGACTATTCCAGAGCAACGGTGAGAACCTTGTTCTCTATAAGTTGCTTACGGACAGTTCAGATTTCCTTGTGTCAGTTTCTTCTTCACTTACCCTTCTACCTACTCTGGTGTCGAGGGACATACACATTTCTATTTTCCTCTTTTTAGACAGCCTCAACCCTTTCCAGTTGATGTTGTAGCGCTTCTTTGATGTTCTCGAGCCATCTGGGCCTGCCTCTCGCTCTTCTCCCCTTTTAATTGTTTGCTTCCTTTGGTATGGAGTCGCATGCCACTGTCTCTAGTTGAGGAAATTATTGTATTTCTTGCTTCTCTATGTAGTTGGGGTTTAGTTCATTGCTCACTATTTCTCTAATGAACCCCTTTCTGATTATGCTTCTTCTGGTCACTCGTGTAAACGTGTGCACAAAATTGCGAGGTATTTTACAAGATACTGATCTTTACTTTTTTATTTTATCAAATTTTGTATAAATCTTAAAGTTCCCGGGGACCTCCAGCTAATTGTTCACCGAATTGAGCCCGGAACCCTTAAGTCCAGACGCTGACGTTTTACCTATAGACCATCAAGACCTCATGTGCTGTATAATATAAGATCGTAGATGAGTGACTTACGAAACATGTCGAGTCTGGTATACAATGTGTTCTCTGCTAAGTCGACAAGAGACCGCCAATTTGGGATTGAATGATACACATTCTCAGTATCGCCAAACCGTTGCCATACCACCACGCTACCAACGCTCTTTGTGCAGGAATATGTCCTTAATGTTTCATCATTGTGGAGTACGACTAATCTGCAGCTTCTCTTATTATACATATTATTTCAATAAGGTCTCATTTTATTTGGGTGTTTGTTAATTTATGATAATGTAGCCTCGTGTTTCACTTTGAGACTTAAACCGTATGAAACGGTTGCGTTTTTCCCCCATATTTTAGCGCATTTTGATATCACTTTGGAACAGAGAACGGATTCTAACTATCTTGCTTGGAATGCATTTTCGGCTTGATTTGTTTGCTTTCAGTACAAATATTATAATCATATACTCCCATGGTATACGGTGGATAGGCAGCAGGAACCATTGAAGGCTATGTCTGAAAAGTGTTCCTTCTTGCAGTTTCCTCATATTCCAAGTCCGGTTTGTTGCAGGAGCTACTGAGTTAAGTGCTCTGTGCACACCGTGAGCTGTGTATCTCATCCGTTTTGATCCTGCGTCGATATCCGCTTGTTTACGATGAATGATGATATCGTATGACAGGGAACAGTTGGCTGTGTTCACTTTCTGCGCGGTTTCGCCTTATGTCTTTTGGCGTGTGCAGAGACTGCAACGATGGGGACTACAGTTACCTTTCTTTGTTTGGGAGATGAGTTAGTAATTCGGATGATTCCACTGGCACGGGCGGTTGAGCAATTATGGATTTTAATTCGTTTGCTGTGAAACCGAGGCCTTCCATAACCAATAACCAATAACCAATTATAATCATTGTCAAAATCTAAAGTTCAATATGAATTATCAACATGAACTGTTGAAAGTAATGGTTGAATTGGAATACCGGTCAATATGGCGGATAGGCGGCAGGAACAGTAAAAGGCTGTGTCTGAAAAGTGTTCATTGTTGCAGTTTCCTCATATTCCAAGTCCGGGTTGTTGCAGTTTCCTCATATTCCAAGTCCGGCTTGTTGCAGTTTCCTCATATTCCAAGTCCAGCTTGTTGCAGTTTCCTCATATTCCAAGTCCAGCTTGTTGTAGTTTCCTAATATTCCAAGTCCGGCTTGTTGCAGTTTCCTCATATTCCAAGTCCGGCTTGTTGCAGTTTCCTCATATTCCAAGTCCGGCTTGTTGCAGTTTCCTTATATTCCAAGTCCGGCTTGTTGCAGTTTCCTCATATTCCAAGTCCGGCTTGTTGCAGTTTCCTCATATTCCAAGTCCGGGTTGTTGCAGTTTTCTCATATTCCATGTCCGGCTTGTTGCAGTCTCCTCATATTCCAAGTCTGGCTTGTTGCAGTTTCCTCATATTCCATGTCCGGCTTGTTGCAGTTTCCTCATATTCCAAGTCCGGCTTGTTGCAGTTTCCTCATAGTCCAAGTCTGGCTTGTTGCAGTTTCCTCATATTCCAAGTCCGGCTTGCTGCCGGAGCTACTGAGTTAAGTGCTCTGTGCACACCGTGAACTGTGCATTTCATCAGTGTTGATCGTGTTTCGATATTTCGATTGCTTACGATGAATAATGATATATGACGGGGAACAGATGGCTGTGTTCACTTTCTGTGCGGTTTCTACTTATGTCTTGTGGCGTGTGTTGAGACTGCTATGTTGGGGACTGCAGCTACCATTCTTTGTTTGGGAGAAGGGATATTAATTCGGATGATACCATTCGCACGGGCGGTTGAGAAATTATACATTTTAATTCATTTGCAGTGATACCGGTGCCTTCCTTAACCATAAACCATAATAAACAGCTGTGTTACACTATCAAATCTCTGTTTAGTTATATCCAAACTTGGCTTTGATGTTGTCATGTAACGACAATTCATGTGTTGGTAAACTTATGGTTTCCTACACAGCTTCCTAAATATAAGTTCAGGTAGTGTGTAATGCAATTTGTTTCTTGGGATCTTTAGGACATCAAATGTTTCTAAAATGTCAGATAGTGAGTTATCAAGAGGCAAAAATGAGTCCAACTCTTTGCTATCAATGTCAAAAATGAGCTCTCATTAAAAATAAAGAAAGGGAACTGGCAATTGAGATGTAATAATTCAGAAAAGCTGTGAACAAAACAGGATGAGATCACGTAAACAACGATGAAATAGGGAAACAGCATTAGCTTCTACCAGTAACCGATTACATATTGATGCAAAGATTAAAGTAGTTAGAACATTTAATGCGCAGCATCACCATCATGAGCTTATAACAACACAAATGGAACAACCAAGATATAGAGGTAGACCAAGAAGAAGATGGATTGAGGGAATTCACGACGTAATAAAACAAGACAATATCACTTTGTACCAAGCCTTAGAAAGTGCCATAAATTTAAAACACATCATTAACATAAGCCTACTACCCTTATCCGAAAAAAAGCAGAAAAGGATAACAGAAAAGACAGAAAAGAAAAATAATTACGTCTTACCCCATTGACAATATCAGCGCATTCCATTGGATATCCTATAAAGACTCCATGAAACACTTGTTCAAACGTATCGTGACAGCCATTGGTGTGGTGGAAGTTTTCACGTGTGAGATTAGAAAGGATGTCAGTGTTGAAGAAACCTGGTCTGGAATAAAAGTTACAAAAATATTTGAAGCTCACTTTATCTGCCAGGTTTATTATAAGCGATATACATTTGCCATATAAACAGGTAGTATTTGTTTCTACTTCTTCTTCCTCTTTCCTTCCTCATCTGCCTTTCAGCGTCGAGGTGACATAATTTGCGGCATTTCGCTCTTCTTTTCGCCTCTGCTGCTGCTATGTTTCCTAGTGCTTCTAATATTCCATCGATCCATCTTTTTCGTGGTGGACCATTCGGTCTGGTGATCTCACAACATTTGCTGAAGGCTCGTTGTGTTGTATTTTGATCTTTCTGCCTTGTCACGTGGCCAAAACATTGTAACGGTTGTTTCTTTATATATTCTATGGCAGGGTTTATTCCTAGCTTTTTTCTCAGTTCTTTATTTCTGATCTTATCTCTCAGACCGGTTCCTGTCATTCGTCTAACACATTTCATCTCAGTAGAGGTTATATTTCTTATTGTTCTTGCATCTAGGGTACAGGTCTGACATTGGTAGCACAACGTTGGGATGAAGATTGTATTGTATAGAGCACGTTTTGACTCCAGAGTTATTTCCTTGTTGGACAATAGTGGTGATAACTGTCCATTGATTTGACAACAATTAGTATATACGCAGGCTGATCTAGTTAGTGACAACCATCACTAAGAAACTAAATTGAAAGATCGTGTCATGCCTAATGTTCCATAGAGAGTCTCACAACCTCTCAGCAGCATCAAGTGCCATGCATGCTCGCGTAGGTGACATGTTTCTCCACAACTCTAATTCTCGACAGTTTTTTATCATTTATGTTATTGACCTTCCTAGCCATTCTCGTAAGCTGTCTCGTATCGTTTCTCTTTGCCCCCCCCCCCCCCTCACTCTCTCACTCTCTCGATGGCCCTCAATTTTCCCAGTTGGTACAATATATTCTAGCTGTTCCCTTCTCATTCTGTCTATCTATTGTCCTTTCGAGCCGAAGACGGCACATAGGGCAGAACCACAATCTCAAAAACAGAAACCTTGCGTGCCAAAGTGACACATATTGCAGAGATCATTGCTTACTAAAATATATGGTTCTGTTTCCATAACAATGTTTTTTTACAATGACAGCGTGTCAAGACATCGATCAACCTCCTTAGTCGCCTCTTACGACATGCCTGGAAGGTCACAGTGTCACTATTCTTTACTTCCTACATAATGAGGCCCCGGTAACACACGGGAGCCCTTCTCATTACATGGCCAAAAAAATATGATTGTTTCTTCCTAATATTCAAAATTAGCTTATTTATTTTCATCTTTCATAAAGTTTTCATTCGTCTTCAATCACAAACAATAATTAACTAAATGACCAAATTAAAAACCACTATCAAAGAAGAAAATATAAAAAAAACCACATTAATACATATACATATATATACATATATTTATAATCAATCAAAGGAAAAAAAAATCAATGAATAACTATACAACTGTACTCTTATTAATGATGTGAGTCAAAACATATTTGCAAATCAGAATTGGCCCTTCAGCAATAATCATCTTTAAATAAGAGCTCAATCCCTTCACAAATCATTAACATTCCTAGGTTACTACACAAGTAATAACCTGTTGTCGAGTAGCACTGGAGTAGAGATGCTGATAGAAAAACAGAGTGGACAGAATGAGTGGATGAGAAAGTGAGAGAAGGAAAGCAATAAGTAGAGACAATGACAGTTAATTAGTGTAAGGCACATTGTAAAAATAAAAAAAAAACATATCTTAACTATGAAATACAGTCAATGGAGAAGAAATGAAAAAAAAAATAGTAAAACTGATATGGTAAAAGTTGTACGTAGTTAATGGACGATACAAGTTTTAACAACGTTTCCGCTCAAATAGCCTTCAACAGGAACAGACAAACAACACACACACGCACACATATGTGAGTAACCTAAAGACCTAATGAGCAAGTAAGTAAGAGAGAGTAAAGTAAAGTAACCCCGTCACGCCAAGTGGCGTGAAAGGAATATGGTGTTAGTGACCATAAATTTCACAGACATTCGGCACATGATTTTTGGGGTAATGTGGTCGGTACTATGCCCGTGCCACTTTAGTCTCCCAGAAAAAAATCCGGAATCCATTTAAGGCTGGGTGAACCCGGAAGCCGTCGGTTTGGATCGAACACTACCTCTAGTCCTTTGTAGTCCAGTTCACTAACCACTGAGATATCGCCGCTCCCATAAGTAAGTAAGTTGAAGGCTTATTGAGCTAGTAAGCTGACGGCTTATTGAGCCGAAACGTCGTTCAAATTTGTGTTGTCCATTTACATAAGTCCTTTGCCATAATATTTTTTTTGTCTATTTGTTTTCATTTCTCCTTTACATTCAGCTTTACTGCGACTTCAGTAAGTGCTTGCCACTTTTGACTTCAGTTATACTAACGGCATTTTATTTAGTATATCCCTTTCTAACATTTTATAAAGACTGTATTGTTATTTTCCGATTCAGCATGTATCCAATGACGACAATTTTGTCGTTTGTTATTTACAAATAGACTAAATTATGTTGATCTCTTTTTAGCAGAGATTTAAACAATATGGCATGTGGCCTCCTGATAGGCGCTAGGTGTCAAAAAATTATCATTAGTCAGTAGTTTGGTCAAATGTTAGTGTCTTACGCTGGATTCTCTTTTACTGAACAGCTTCTCTCGTAGCTGAATATATCAATAAAGGTTTTAAAGATCCGAAGTAGAAGTAACAAGATGCCTTTGTAGTGACTGGCCTTGTCACCTCCCTTCTGCTCATTTTGTCCTCTGACTTTGACATCTGCGAGTTCTTGAATGTCGTTTTGCCGTACTTTGTTTTCTAATTGTTGTTCTCCATGTCCTAAACCTGATGCTAGAGTTTCCCGGTTTATACCAAGCACCAACATTTTCGTCTTTCATCCCGGCACATCCGATATGGAGACAACAATTTCAGTATATGGTTTGCGTTTACTTGACTATATCTACTCACTTGGTCATTGTGTCCATCTACTTGGCCATCTTTCAATGTTGAATAGTCAGTTTCGGTTCAAGAATGAATTGTAAAATTGGAGTCACTGTTCGTTTTCAGCTTTTCCACAAAATATTTTCTTCTGCTAAGACTCAGTATTTCCCCAACCTGACTATTATTAAAGACAATAAAGCGACATCATGAACACAGATGAAAACAAACTTGTATTTCCTTGGATCAGCAAAAGTGTAGTGGTTGCCACTAAGAACGTGACTAGGAGACAGCTCAGTAAATGAATACAGCCACATACGGGACACTCTTCCATTGATTGACTCTTCAAAGTAGAGCGCAAGCTTCTGTTGCCAAAACAAACACAATTTAACAATCAGTTATTCTTCATCGCTTTATCTAATAGTTGACATACATGTTTCTGTTTATTTAATGCGGGTCCGTCTATTGGTTTATTAAACTGCATACCTTCACAATCAAATAAATAACATAATGGATTAAAATAAAATATGCATATGTTAGTGCTTATTGACAGGGTACAAATAATAATACATAAATATTATTATATGGGGAACTTCCGAGGCGATAATAGGGAATAATAGAACAAAGAAGTATGTGTTAGCACTCGGAAAAATTGACAGACAAACAACAATAGAAAAAAACGAAGAACAATATATGGTCCGAAGTGGGATCGAACCCGTACTCAGTGGCACCGCGCCTTGCCACGAGAAGCCGAACGCTTGGTACACTGCCACGCAGCCAACTAAAAAATTGGCTATTGCAGTAGTGTCTTCCACGAAAGGCGATCTCAATGACTATAGCATAGGGTAACGATCACAGACCGGAAATAAATTGTATATTTGTACTTTCCTATTAATGCAAGTATCTCCCAGTAGGGCTGAATACTTGTGTTGTAGACAAACATTTATTGGACGAAACAGCACGAATAGTAGTTCCCAGTGGTTATATACTGGGTACAAATAATAATACATAAATATTATTATATGGGGAACTTCCGAGGCGATAATAGGGAATAATAGAACAAAGAAGTATGTGTTAGCACTCGGAAAAATTGACAGACAAACAACAATAGAAAAAAACGAAGAACAATATATGGTCCGAAGTGGGATCGAACCCGTACTCAGTGGCACCGCGCCTTGCCACGAGAAGCCGAACGCTTGGTACACTGCCACGCAGCCAACTAAAAAATTGGCTATTGCAGTAGTGTCTTCCACGAAAGGCGATCTCAATGACTATAGCATAGGGTAACGATCACAGACCGGAAATAAATTGTATATTTGTACTTTCCTATTAATGCAAGTATCTCCCAGTAGGGCTGAATACTTGTGTTGTAGACAAACATTTATTGGACAAAACAGCACGAATAGTAGTTCCCAGTGGTTATATACTGGGTACAAATAATAATACATAAATATTATTATATGGGGAACTTCCGAGGCGATAATAGGGAATAATAGAACAAAGAAGTATGTGTTAGCACTCGGAAAAATTGACAGACAAACAACAATAGAAAAAAACGAAGAACAATATATGGTCCGAAGTGGGATCGACCCGTACTCAGTGGCACCGCGCCTTGCCACGAGAAGCCGAACGCTTGGTACACTGCCACGCAGCCAACTAAAAAATTGGCTATTGCAGTAGTGTCTTCCACGAAAGGCGATCTCAATGACTATAGCATAGGGTAACGATCACAGACCGGAAATAAATTGTATATTTGTACTTTCCTATTAATGCAAGTATCTCCCAGTAGGGCTGAATACTTGTGTTGTAGACAAACATTTATTGGACGAAACAGCACGAATAGTAGTTCCCAGTGGTTATATACTGGGTACAAATAATAATACATAAATATTATTATATGGGAACTTCCGAGGCGATAATAGGGAATAATAGAACAAAGAAGTATGTGTTAGCACTCGGAAAAATTGACAGACAAACAACAATAGAAAAAAACGAAGAACAATATATGGTCCGAAGTGGGATCGAACCCGTACTCAGTGGCACCGCGCCTTTCGTTTTTTTCTATTGTTGTTTGTCTGTCAATTTTTCCGAGTGCTAACACATACTTCTTTGTTCTATTATTCCCTGTTATCGCCTCGGAAGTTCCCCATATAATAATATTTATGTATTATTTTTTGTACCCAGTATATAACCACTGGGAACTACTATTCGTGCTGTTTCGTCCAATAAATGTTTGTCTACAACACAAGTATTCAGCCCTACTGGGAGATACTTGCATTAATAGGAAAGTACAAATATACAATTTATTTCCGGTCTGTGATCGTTACCCTATGCTATAGTCATTGAGATCGCCTTTCGTGGAAGACACTACTGCAATAGCCAATTTTTTAGTTGGCTGCGTGGCAGTATACCAAGCGTTCGGCTTCTCGTGGCAAGGCGCGGTGCCACTGAGTACGGGTTCGATCCCACTTCGGACCATATATTGTTCTTCGTTTTTTTCTATTGTTGTTTGTCTGTCAATTTTTCCGAGTGCTAACACATACTTCTTTGTTCTATTATTCCCTATTATCGCCTCGGAAGTTCCCCATATAATAATATTTATGTATTATTATTTGTACCCAGTATATAACCACTGGGAACTACTATTCGTGCTGTTTCGTCCAATAAATGTTTGTCTACAACACAAGTATTCAGCCCTACTGGGAGATACTTGCATTAATAGGAAAGTACAAATATACAATTTATTTCCGGTCTGTGATCGTTACCCTATGCTATAGTCATTGAGATCGCCTTTCGTGGAAGACACTACTGCAATAGCCAATTTTTTAGTTGGCTGCGTGGCAGTGTACCAAGCGTTCGGCTTCTCGTGGCAAGGCGCGGTGCCACTGAGTACGGGTTCGATCCCACTTCGGACCATATATTGTTCTTCGTTTTTTTCTATTGTTGTTTGTCTGTCAATTTTTCCGAGTGCTAACACATACTTCTTTGTTCTATTATTCCCTATTATCGCCTCGGAAGTTCCCCATATAATAATATTTATGTATTATTATTTGTACCCAGTATATAACCACTGGGAACTACTATTCGTGCTGTTTCGTCCAATAAATGTTTGTCTAGAACACAAGTATTCAGCCCTACTGGGAGATACTTGCATTAATAGTAAAGTACAAATATACAATTTATTTCCGGTCTGTGATCGTTACCCTATGCTATAGTCATTGAGATCGCCTTTCGTGGAAGACACTACTGCAATAGCCAATTTTTTAGTTGGGTGCGTGGCAGTGTACCAAGCGTTCGGCTTCTCGTGGCAAGGCGCGTTGCCACTGAGTACGGGTTCGATCCCACTTCGGACCATATATTGTTCTTCGTTTTTTTCTATTGTTGTTTGTCTGTCAATTTTTCCGAGTGCTAACACATACTTCTTTGTTCTATTATTCCCTATTATCGCCTCGGAAGTTCCCCATATAATAATATTTATGTATTGTTATTTGTACCCAGTATATAACCACTGGGAACTACTATTCGTGCTGTTTCGTCCAATAAATGTTTGTCTACAACACAAGTATTCAGCCCTACTGGGAGATACTTGCATTAATAGGAAAGTACAAATATACAATTTATTTCCGGTCTGTGATCGTTACCCTATGCTATAGTCATTGAGATCGCCTTTCGTGGAAGACACTACTGCAATAGCCAATTTTTTAGTTGGCTGCGTGGCAGTGTACCAAGCGTTCGGCTTCTCGTGGCAAGGCGCGGTGCCACTGAGTACGGGTTCGATCCCACTTCGGACCATATATTGTTCTTCGTTTTTTTCTATTGTTGTTTGTCTGTCAATTTTTCCGAGTGCTAACACATACTTCTTTGTTCTATTATTCCCTATTATCGCCTCGGAAGTTCCCCATATAATAATATTTATGTATTATTATTTGTACCCAGTATATAACCACTGGGAACTACTATTCGTGCTGTTTCGTCCAATAAATGTTTGTCTACAACACAAGTATTCAGCCCTACTGGGAGATACTTGCATTAATAGGAAAGTACAAATATACAATTTATTTCCGGTCTGTGATCGTTACCCTATGCTATAGTCATTGAGATCGCCTTTCGTGGAAGACACTACTGCAATAGCCAATTTTTTAGTTGGCTGCGTGGCAGTGTACCAAGCGTTCGGCTTCTCGTGGCAAGGCGCGGTGCCACTGAGTACGGGTTCGATCCCACTTCGGACCATATATTGTTCTTCGTTTTTTTCTATTGTTGTTTGTCTGTCAATTTTTCCGAGTGCTAACACATACTTCTTTGTTCTATTATTCCCTGCTTATTGACACACATGCCAACATGCATCACAACAGCAGAGGCCAACGGAAGAGCAAAAGACAGCAAATTATATCTCGCCACAACACAGAAACGCAATTGAGGAAGGCAAGAAGGAGAAAGAAAAGAAGCCAACAGTTTAGATAGAAAAGTCACTTTCATAATCCTTAGCAATCGCGTTACACGTGAACTGGTCTATAGATAATTGGAAATAATTTTATCATCATCATGTGCCACGCCGGTTGGCGTAGGTGATCATGTCCTTCCACAATCTCATATCTACAGTTAATCGTATTATATATGGTGTTGACTATTTCCCATGTCATGACATAAAGCTATCTAGTATTTTCTATCATTGTCATCCGCATTTCTCTTTCCCTGCATTTTTTACAATTGTTACCAAGTATTCCAGCTTTCCTCTTCTCATGATGTGCCATAAAAATATTTCTTCCTGATGTTTTTGGAGTTCCCTTTTGTGTTGGCCTCTTTGAGAATGTCCCCATTGGTCTTTTTAGGTGTCCAGGGAACTTTCAGCATACTTCTGAGAAATCCCATCTCTGTGTTTCTTTTTAATGTCGGATCGTCTACATTTTATCCAGCGTCAGAGACCATCACCTGGTATAATTGATTAATATGTGTCTCAAGTGAAAGTTGTCCGCCGTTTGTAAAGCGTTGATTTACCTCTAAGCTCAGTTCAATAAATTACCGTAAATTCCATTTATTTTATATTGTGAAATATTCCGTATTAACCAAGTCATGGCCGAGTAATAAATGTGCACATCAATATCTAAACAATTAACATGTCAGAGTCTGGAGAGTTAAAGTCTGGAACGGTGGATGGGGCGGAAGAATCAGAAATGATCAACGGCCCAGAAAGCGAAAACAGCAAAGTGTGTGGTACACAAGAGGCATGTTCAAAACACGAAAAACGAATATGACATCCCACCGTGAAAGATATTGGACCCTCATCACGTAACACTCCACAGAAAGCCATGGAGAGAATGAAGTTTTAAAACAACTAAAAATAAAAAGAGAACTACTAAACACAATTAGAACAAGTCAAATTAAATTGTTGGGGCATGTTAAAAGACACAACAACCTCCTAAAAGTAATGTTGGAAGGGAACATACTAGGTAAAAGAGGCAGAGGCAGACCAAGACTAACATGGACGAGTAACATCAAAAGAAAGACAAGCCAATCTATAGCAACCTGCACCATCAAAAAAAGAAACAGAGTGGAATGGCGATAAATTGGTAGCCAACCTTCGCTGCAGAGAAGGCACCCAATGATGATGATGATGATAAACATGGCAGAATGGCAAACAAACTTACACACGTATAATATGAAAAAGGAAAGAAAAGAACCCCATATTTTTAATAGATCTACGGTAAACCATTTTTTTTAGAGGGTCGGTATTACGTCAGTAAAAGAAGATCATCTTGCCCTTAGTTGTCCAGTTGACGAATCATTGAACATTGATCTCTAAAGGTAAAAAAAAAAAAACCATTCAGGCTACTTGACGTTTATCAATTATATATTAGTGCCCGTATATAGTACACACCTCCTGGACATTATTTTTTGGGGAAATGTGGTCAGTATTACACCCGTGCCGTTTCACTTGCCCATGAAAAAAATAACCTGGTAACAGGTAGACAAAACTGTTAAAATGAGAGAAATTAGACAGACGATAACCTTACCTCATTTATTGATCTGACAATAAGTGGTTTCAACCTAATTTGTACCAAGTCATGATTCCCACCCTCGACTCGGCATTGTTCCAAATTATTGAATCGACCGTTACAAAGAGAGAGAAGGTCCAGAAAGTTGTCTGTTGAATTTGAGCCTGAAAAATATTGTCATTTCTTAAATGTACGACAAAGAAGTAAATTGCCTAAGACAGAGAAACATAGTATTTAATACAGTATGGTTTGGCCTATGATTTTATATTTGTATTAATTGCAGTGTTACTGTCCCAGTACCTCTGTGACGAAGGACACATTTTATAATGTATATGGCCGGCATTACACCAGGCCGCACGACGTTTCTACACAAATCATTGCCACCTTTTATTAGAGACATGACAAGCCAGAGACTGTGTTTGATACAAAGTTAGTGTCTCTATAACAAATTGAGGTCATGTTGATCAGCAATATTGTGTTTGTACGAATATTAATAGGCATAATTGAGCGAATCGTAATACAATCTCTGCTCCCTGACACATTGTTCATAATTGTAGTTGTATGCGCTTAGAGCAGTATTTATCTGTTTACAGATTGGAGCCATCTCTTACCTGTCACTCTTGACTGAGCGATGTTTGTCCAACACAGGAGCAGAATCACGGAGTTCGTCATCAAGGAAGCCATGATTGTTTATATAAACGTAAGATGTCCAGCAACTATCGAGTTGAAACAAAATTCAGTTGTTTTATGTGTTCAAACAATCACGCTACATATGGATTTCAAATATTTTCATAACCATTTTGAGAGATCATTGGGGCACCACTAAAAGACAGCGTTAATCTTATCTATCTTTCTTTATCTTCAGTCATTCTTTGGAGTGCAAAGTATAGGTCCGTTCATTCATCTATTTTGTCTTCCAAGCACTCACTCATTCTACCTTTCCTTTTCCTTCATTTCGTAGTTCATTGTACGGTGGTCTTTATCAAGCCAGATGATTGAATTTCGTGATTAGACCATTTAAAGTTTGCTTTCTTCACAACAGACAAATATCATCATTGACTCAACGCATGGTTTCATTTGTAACACGATCAAAGTTGCAGATGTCCAGCACTCTAACAATAATTGTGTTCATCTACACAGCCTGTATTTTCTTCTGTAGCTCTGCTACAAGGGTCAACATTACGGACACATATAGACAATTGTGGGTAAAAAAAAAGTAAAGAGTCCCGTCCCGCCAAGTGGCGTATATTGAATATGGTGTTAGTGACCATACATTTTACAGACCTTCGGCACATGGTTTTTTGGGTAATGTGGTCGGTATTACGCTCGTGCCACTTTACTTTCCCTAAAAAATCCGGTATCCATTTAAAGCTGGGTGAACCCGGAAGCCGTCGGTTGGGATCGAACCCTACCTCTTGTCCTTTGTAGTCCAGTTAACTAACCACTGAGCTATTACAGCTCCCTGACAATTGTGTGTGCACGAGTAATTAAATATTGCAAATCAGTGTTATTTTCATTGAGGTAAAGCTGTGGAACTAAATAAAGGAAACGTTCCTAATACACTTACCACTAGACCAACAAAAGTAGCAGCGGTAAAAGGGGGAGAAAGAGGAAAATCAGCGCAGAAGTGACCGCAGACAGCCAAGAAGTAGAAAAGTAACGACAATCTAACGTCAAGTATCTAAATAACTGTGCTACTGAAGAGATCTGCGGTTTAATTACACGTCTGGATAGATCAATAACCAGTAGTTTATGGAGTCCATGTTAACTCCATTAATGTTATGCAAATGTGCTTCCACTTGCTGGTATAACCAGAGCTTGATATGTCTCGAAATGGCTGTTACATTTTAAACGTAGAATGAAAGCCTACGATAATTACAAACGTGTTGATCCGATAAACTGATCAACTCATCATCATCAGCATTGAATGCCGTCTCCGCATTGATGGTTGGCTACCATGGACCGTCATTCCTCTCTGTCTCTTGCTTTCATGTGCAGGTTGTCATAGGCTGACTTGTCCATCTTTTGAGGTTACTCGTCGACGTTAGTCTTTGTCTGCCTCTGCCTCTTTTACCGTGTATTTTCCCTTCTAAATTTACTTTTATTAGGATGTTGTGTCTTTTAACGTGCCCTGAAAATCTTATTTGTCTTGTTCGAATTGTATATAGTGGGTTTTTTCGTTTTTGGTTGTTATAAGACTTCATCGTTTGTTTTCCTTTCTTTCCATCAAATTGTACCTATTTTACTATAAATCTATATTTCAAAGGCGCATGTTTAACTAATGGAAAACAAATCAGACGGAAAAAAATGCAGCAAAACCTCCAAAACTGAAAATCAATCATTGTAACATAGACAGGATATTCAACGAAAAGGAGAAAGAAAGAGGTTAATTATGAACATTTCAAAGACATTCAATGAAAAGTGTGCAAGGAGAAAATGAAACATAATATTATGAAACAAACATATTTTGATTACAGAACTGATTAAATACAATATACTAGAATTAGTATTTGAAGTTGTGTAACCACATTCGCACAGAATTGGAATAATTGAAGCACAACCAAAGGAATGGAAGAATGGGGCGGTTATAAAAATGACATTTTATAGACTGAAATAACTGGATAGTTAACACAATTACATTACCATATTTGCCCTGGCACTCGGCAGAGTTATTGTACAATTAAGCAGTGATACGGTAAATCTAAAACCACGGAGAGTGAGTTACAGACAGAAATAAACATGTGAAATAACATAACAATGTGTTTAGACGTTCGAACTAGATGTGATCGAAGACAACAAATAATAAATGGACATTTATCATAAACTGACACTTCTGAGGCGGTTACGTTCAAGTGGACAGGGAAGTTGACAACATCGGCAATAAATAGGGGTTGAGATAATTTGTGTTGACTTTGAAAGTAAATGAATATCGTACACACACAAGAGGGAGCCGCGATAGCTCAGTGGTTAGTGAACAGGACTACAAAGGAGAAGAGGTAGGGTTCGATTCCAACCCTACAATATATATATATATATATATATATATATATATATATATTGTCAACGATTGATGTCGAAATGTCATTTCTTGATGTCAGTCATTCAGTGTCTACATCCAAGAACGACCCGGCGTCACAACGATCAAATTGTCAGCGACTTCCTTTCTTTGGATTTCGCCGACCATACCGTCCGTCACCTGATAGTGTTGACGACCGTTGGGAGTGTGCTGATGTATATTTTACACACTCAAACAGTTTAAACGGTTATAATAACTTAAACTCAAATCTCCATTTCAGAGTGAACCTAACTTCTTGTATTTCCATCTCATAACTTCAATAACTATAGGTCGTTTCAAAATATTTTGAAGGTGTTTAAAATTCCATATCTCTGCAACCAATTGATTGATAATGCTGAAATTTTGCATATGGTCTTGTGATTTTTTGGTCCCAAGAAGTACATTCATTTCCTCACCAACAAACGTATAGTTTTAAATATTCTTTATTTGAAGTATACAAATTTAAGGCATTTTGGTCAAACCATATATTTGGAGGAATTACCGCTTCATATGAGTGAGCACCCACGGACTTGTCATCTTGAACGTAATGCGCGCCAATTTCCCTGTTTTAAGCACTAAAAACACATAAAACGCGTCATAGTTATAATTTTATATCCGGTGCATCCCATTTCCTGTCGTTTTGTTGTGATTTATGTGCAACGGCGTATCCTAATTATTGGGTAATTTCGTTAAATTTGTGATCTGTTAGTCAATGGGTATAAAAGTAAAGTTCCTTACATTGCAATCAGTGGCAATAAAGGTGTATAAATATTTTTGCATAGAAGCTAAGCGTGGAAAACTGTATCGAAGCATCTCAAAGCCAGAAAAGAGAACTATTCACGCATTGGGTATAAGCAAACGCTTTTTCAAACAAGTGCTTAAAGCTAACGGAGTGTCCAGTTCAATCAAGACTAGGACGCTAGGAAGAAAGAAAGTAGTAGATAGTTTTGACAAGGAAGTGATTAGAAGAGCAATTTGTAAAATGTTCGACTCCAAAGAAACTGTGACTTTAAGAAAACTGAAAATTCGACTGAGAGCAGAAAATGACATTGTTGTGTCGAAAACAACATTATGGAGAACTGTTAGAAGCATCGGTTTTACGTTTAGAAAGTACGATAGTGGTAGAAATGTCATCTGCGAGAAGCCGCACTTAGTTTCTATGAGGAGTAAATATTTACGTGAAGTACGGGAAATGCGTAACCAAGGTTATGATATTGTATTTCTAGATGAATCTTGGATAAATTCTCACCACACAAGTGCAAAGGAATGGCAGTTATCAGATGGAAGTATTAAAAGATGTGTACCCACTGGAAAAGGACAGCGTATTATAATGGCACATGCAGGCAGCCGAAAAGAAGGGTTGGTGAAAAATGCAGAACTTATATTCACCTCTAATTATACTGACAACAGGGACTATCACACCGAGATGAATGGCCATATATTTAGAGAGTGGATTGAAAATACTCTTCTTCCAATTCTAGACAGACCATCCTGTCTGGTAATGGACAACGCGTCGTACCACAACGCTGTGGCAGAAGAAGACAAAATTCCTACATCTACCAGTACAAAAGATGTTATAAAGATTTGGCTAAGAAAGGAAGGAATTCCATTTAACGAGGGATTTTTGAAACCTGAATTACTGTCACTTGTTAAGAAATCGCAAAAGACCAAAGTATTCCAAATAGACAAAATCATTCAACAGCATGGTCATACGTGCTTGAGACTGCCCCCTTATCATCCACAATTAAACCCCATTGAACTCGTTTGGGCAAAAATTAAAGGGCAGGTGGCAGCTGAGAATACAAGTTTTAAACTATGCGATATAAAAGGACTGACATATGCTGCTCTATCACAGATTGACAAAGATTTTTGGTGCAAATGTGAAGATCATGTCTTAAAAGAAGAAAATGACTATTGGAAAAAAGATGGACTATCGTTCGTTCAGCCCAGATTAGTAATCAATATGTTAGACTCCTCTGATTCAGAATAAATGAAATAATAATGGACGTTTTTATATGTCCGCATGATCAATCTTTAGCTAAAGTTGATAACGTTTTGAGAATGTAAAGATTCTTGATATGTGTACTGCAGGCATGCAAAGAAACTAAATCACTTTCATATGTCTTGTTTACGTAAAATAATGAAAGTCACATGGAAAGACATAAAACGAACAATGTAGCTCTTTACAGTGAAGAGGATCCCGTGCTTACATCGGACTCTTTAGTCACATGCGTACCCATAAACAATAACTTTGCTTGATATGTCATGCTCGTTATCGCTCGCAACGGATAATTAATTTTTTAAAATGTATTCTTTGTTGTATATTGTTTAAATAGTTTTCATTAATGGAACTGTTTATACGCTGATTTGTTTTAGACCGTCTGTAAAGGCTATAACATTGACATTCTCATAGTATTTTAAAGAAAGTAAACAATAGAAAGTAAACAGTTGATAAACGCCTCCAACTTTCAAGTTGTGTAGAGACGCCTATGTCGAGAAGCTGATTTCCATTAATGTACGGTAAATTATTTTCTCCAGGAGCAAAAAGATCCGTAAATTCACTGAGATCAAAGGAAAGTGCTGCTTCATGATGAAGCATACTTCCTACATCATTAAATTTTGTGAAATCGGTGGGACCTTGGAAAAACAAGGCCAGATGCAAAAAATCAAGTTTGTAAGTGCAGGGAAAGAGGAGATATTTCATGTTAATCGTGAACATTTAGATTTGAAACGACCAATACCACATTTCTTACTCAACTAAACCGTTTGAACATCGGGACAAAAACTCAACTGCAATAATTGCCGAACAACTCATACTTTTAAAATCTCAATAAACTTTCATTACAATTGATTCCAACTATTTTATTAAGTGAGACACTTTACAAACGGCAGTTTATTGAGTCATTACAAGACAGTTCTTTCCTACATTAGCAAACTATGGTACTGTATAAACAATAAAGGTGTTATCATCACAAATCAAGACCTCCTCTGCGCGACCCTCAGACTCAAAGATAGATGCAAGCTTTTCATGTTTGTCTTCTCTGGTTTTTAGCATGGACCGATACGCTATCATTCTTCCTCCTCTTCTTACAGTTTGCGACAGGATACACACCTGGCACTAGAGAATTCTGAAGTCATTTCTGATTGAAACTGAAATAACCTTAGACTACATTCCCCGCTACTTAATATTCTTGTAGTCTTCAGAAATCCAATCTGGCAGTACGTCCACCATATCTCTATCTACATGCTGAAAATAAAAGTAAGTTCTCTCCAACGACGAAATAAATGGAGTATGATGAAGTGAATAATCCGTTCCATCTTATGCAAACACAATCATATCATCTAAATCTTGTCTATTTCTTCTTCTGACGGTTTCTGATGTTTTACGTTGCTTGTTTATGCATTCTCTCGATGTTCACGCGAAAGTGTCAAATACATCCATCTATCTCTCTTAGTGTCCAACAAGTTCGTATCACCTCTTTTTCTCAAATGTTTTTACTTTTGGCTTATTTCTCTTCTAGTTACTTTCGTTTTTTGAATATTTCGTCATTTTAGTTTCTTGAATATTTCGTCATTTTAGTTTATTGAATATTTCCTCAATCTCTGCACATTGTCTACCTGTTATTTCCCTCGAGGACATCTGCAAGATTTAGATGCGCATGTTCACTGCTTCTTTTGGTGCTTTATGACCCCTTCTTTATGTTTTTTTTTCTGTCAATGACATCTAATAACGTGCATTCTTAATTTTTGTTTCTACTTCCGAGACTTACTTAAGTGTTTAATCTCATGTTTTGTTCCTGTACTACACTCCCCCCCCCCTAACAAAAAAATATATATTTATCTCTCTCTTTATATATATAGAGAGAGAGAAAAAGAGAGAGTGAGAGAGAAAACGAGGCAGATAGATAGATAGATAGATAGATAGATAGATAGATAGATAGATAGATAGATAGATAGATAGATAGATAGATAGATAGATAGATAGATAGATAGATAGATAGATAGATAGATAGATAGATAGATAGATAGATAGATAGATAGATAGATAGATAGATAGATAGATAGATAGATAGATAGATAGATAGATAGATAGATAGATAGATAGATAGATAGATAGATAGATAGATAGATAGATAGATAGATAGATAGATAGATAGATAGATAGATAGATAGATAGATAGATGGATGGATGGATGGATGGATAGACAGACAGACAGACAGACAGACAGACAGACAGACAGACAGACAGACAGACAGACAGACAGACAGACAGACAACAGACAGACAGACAGACAAACAGACATATAGATAGATAGATAGATAGATAGACAGACAGACAGACAGACAGACAGACAGACAGACAGACAGACAGACAGACAGACAGACAGACAGACAGACAGACAGACAGATAGATAGATAGATAGATAGATAGATAGATAGATAGATAGATAGATAGATAGATAGATAGATAGATAGATAGATAGATAGATAGATAGATAGATAGATAGATAGATAGATAGATAGATAGATAGATAGATAGATAGATAGATAGATAGATAGATAGATAGATAGATAGATAGATAGATAGATAGATAGATAGATAGATAGATAGATAGATAGATAGATAGATAGATAGATAGATAGATAGATAGATAGATAGATAGATAGATAGATAACAGGGAATGTATAGATAGAAGTGAATGGTCGTTAGTTGTGGCAACGACCAGTACATGTTAGGTGCGAGTTGTATAGCAGGGGAAATAGTCTGACCGAGAATTGCACACTATAGGTCGTTTCAAAATATTTTGAAGGTGTTTAAAATTCCATATCTCTGCAACCAATTGATTGATAATGCTGAAATTTTGCATATGGTCTTGTGATTTTTTGGTCCCAATAAGTACATTCATTTCCTCACCAACAAACGTATAGTTTTAAATATTCTTTATTTGAAGTATACAAATTTAAGGCATTTTGGTCAAACCATATATTTGGAGGAATTACCGCTTCATATGAGTGAGCACCCACGGACTTGTCATCTTGAACGTAATGCGCGCCAATTTCCCTGTTTTAAGCACTAAAAAACACATAAAACGCGTCATAGTTATAATTTTATATCCGGTGCATCCCATTTCCTGTCGTTTTGTTGTGATTTATGTGCAACGGCGTATCCTAATTATTGGGTAATTTCGTTAAATTTGTGATCTGTTAGTCAATGGGTATAAAAGTAAAGTTCCTTACATTGCAATCAGTGGCAATAAAGGTGTATAAATATTTTTGCATAGAAGCTAAGCGTGGAAAACTGTATCGAAGCATCTCAAAGCCAGAAAAGAGAACTATTCACGCATTGGGTATAAGCAAACGCTTTTTCAAACAAGTGCTTAAAGCTAACGGAGTGTCCAGTTCAATCAAGACTAGGACGCTAGGAAGAAAGAAAGTAGTAGATAGTTTTGACAAGGAAGTGATTAGAAGAGCAATTTGTAAAATGTTCGATTCCAAAGAAACTGTGACTTTAAGAAAACTGAAAATTCGACTGAGAGCAGAAAATGACATTGTTGTGTCGAAAACAACATTATGGAGAACTGTTAGAAGCATCGGTTTTACGTTTAGAAAGTACGATAGTGGTAGAAATGTCATCTGCGAGAAGCCGCACTTAGTTTCTATGAGGAGTAAATATTTACGTGAAGTACGGGAAATGCGTAACCAAGGTTATGATATTGTATTTCTAGATGAATCTTGGATAAATTCTCACCACACAAGTGCAAAGGAATGGCAGTTATCAGATGGAAGTATTAAAAGATGTGTACCCACTGGAAAAGGACAGCGTATTATAATGGCACATGCAGGCAGCCGAAAAGAAGGGTTGGTGAAAAATGCAGAACTTATATTCACCTCTAATTGTACTGACAACAGGGACTATCACACCGAGATGAATGGCCATATATTTAGAGAGTGGATTGAAAATACTCTTCTTCCAATTCTAGACAGACCATCCTGTCTGGTAATGGACAACGCGTCGTACCACAACGCTGTGGCAGAAGAAGACAAAATTCCTACATCTACCAGTACAAAAGATGTTATAAAGATTTGGCTAAGAAAGGAAGGAATTCCATTTAACGAGGGATTTTTGAAACCTGAATTACTGTCACTTGTTAAGAAATCGCAAAAGACCAAAGTATTCCAAATAGACAAAATCATTCAACAGCATGGTCATACGTGCTTTGCTTTTTGGGCAAAAATTAAAGGGCAGGTGGCAGCTGAGAATACAAGTTTTAAACTATGCGATATAAAAGGACTGACATATGCTGCTCTATCACAGATTGACAAAGATTTTTGGTGCAAATGTGAAGATCATGTCTTAAAAGAAGAAAATGACTATTGGAAAAAAGATGGACTATCGTTCGTTCAGCCCAGATTAGTAATCAATATGTTAGACTCCTCTGATTCAGAATAAATGAAATAATAATGGACGTTTTTATATGTCCGCATGATCAATCTTAGCTAAAGTTGATAACGTTTTGAAAATGTAAAGATTCTTGATATGTGTACTGCAGGCATGCAAAGAAACTAAATCACTTTCATATGTCTTGTTTACGTAAAATAATGAAAGTCACATGGAAAGACATAAAACGAACAATGTAGCTCTTTACAGTGAAGAGGATCCCGTGCTTACATCGAACTCTTTAGTCACATGCGTACCCATAAACAATAACTTTGCTTGATATGTCATGCTCGTTATCGCTCGCAACGGATAATTAATTTTTAAAATGTATTCTTTGTTGTATATTGTTTAAATAGTTTTCATTAATGGAACTGTTTATACGCTGATTTGTTTTAGACCGTCTGTAAAGGCTATAACATTGACATTCTCATAGTATTTTAAAGAAAGTAAACAATAGAAAGTAAACAGTTGATAAACGCCTCCAACTTTCAAGTTGTGTAGAGACGCCTATGTCGAGAAGCTGATTTCCATTAATGTACGGTAAATTATTTTCTCCAGGAGCAAAAAGATCCGTAAATTCACTGAGATCAAAGGAAAGTGCTGCTTCATGATGAAGCATACTTCCTACATCATTAAATTTTGTGAAATCGGTGGGACCTTGGAAAAACAAGGCCAGATGCAAAAAATCAAGTTTGTAAGTGCACGGAAAGAGGAGATATTTCATGTTAATCGTGAACATTTAGATTTGAAACGACCAATAGGAGATGAAGGGTGGGGAAGAAAAGATTAAGCACAGAAGTATACTGAAGAAGAAATGACAAAATAGGAATCTATGACGGATTCCGTATGACGTGGAGATAGAAACGGTTGGGAAGGGACCACGATGATAAATCACTTGGAGATGGGCAGACGGAGAGAGAGGACGTGCTGTTAGAAGATCGGAGAACTTTAGAAGACTTGGAGATGGGCAGACGGAGAGAGAGGACGTGCTGTTAGAAGATAGAAGAACTTTAGAAGACTTGGAGATGGGCAGACGGAGAGAGAGGACGTGCTGTTAGGAGATCGAAGAACTTTAGAAGACTTGGAGATGGGCAGACGGAGAGAGAGGACGTGCTGTTAGAAGATCGGAGAACTTTAGAAGACTTGGAGATGGGCAGACGGAGAGAGAGGACGTGCTGTTAGAAGATCGAAGAACTTTAGAAGACTTGGAGATGGGCAGTCGGAGAGAGAGGACGTGCTATTAGGAGATCGAAGAACTTTAGAAGACTTGGAGATGGGCAGTCGGAGAGAGAGGACGTGCTGTGAGGAGATCGAAGAACTTTAGAAGACTTGGAGATGGGCAGACGGAGAGAGAGGACGTGCTGTTAGGAGATCGGAGAACTTTAGAAGACTTGGAGATGGGCAGACGGAGAGAGAGGACGTGCTGTTAGGAGATCGGAGAACTTTAGAAGACGTGGAGATGGGCAGACGGAGAGAGAGGACGTGCTGTTGGAAGACAGCAGAACTTTAGAAGACTTGGAGATGGGCAGACGGAAAGAGAGGACGCGCTGTTAGAAGACCGGAGAACTTTAGAAGACCTGGAGATGGGCAGACGGAGAGAGATTGGAAGGACCGCGCAATGAGATAGACTTGGAGATTTGAGATTTTTGGCAAAGTGGAGCAGCGGATTATCGGCAAAGTGGAAACAGAGCATTAAGGAGAATAGAGAGATGCAGCTGTCTGAATTATAACAGGTAGTTAGAGATGATAGTAGGCGGTATCGAACGTGATGAATTAACAGATACAGAATAGATTAGTGACAAGTAAAGCCGAAATTTAGGAGTAGATAGGTAGCTTGGGACGTTCAATGGGGAACGGACCAATATAGAATAGCGGCGACATTAAAATTAGAATAGCTTAGCTCCATTGGTGAAGGTTTAGTTAGAGAATGATGAATGAATGAGACGGAAGGTAATTAAAGGTAGCTGTAACATCAAGAAGAGAAATAAGTAATAAAGACTGCCCATGGAAAAAATAAAGAGGAAATAAGCTGATGTCGTGACTAGATGAGTTTATTACAGTTTGGTATTTGTTTGAAGTATTTATGTTACATGAGATTCACTATAGTCCGTTTCATAACTCGTGACCAACTTTTAAAATCGATATCTTTTAAACCGCTTTTTATAAGCTTTTCAAAATTTGCATGTTAAGTTATAATGACTAGAACCCAACAGGGAATTAATTTCATTAAAAAAAAAAAACATTTGGTTATTATTGTTGCTTATTTGATTTATATACATTTATAACGACCCATTGATGTAGTCAAAACTTAATGTTTACAGTATTTTAAGTTAAAAATAGCGATTAAAAATCCATACACGGTACAATTGACGTGATTGCACGCTTTCAACGTGGGTTTTCTGACACAATTAGAACCTTGTAGAAAACACGAGGCATTGTGTGTTCCATTTCCTTTGATTCAGCGGCGAAGACGTGGAACGATAATATTTATCATGAGTCTTAAAATGAAATTCTGCAGTTTACAAAACATCGCAATAAAAATGTATGACTATTTTTGCAAAGAGGCTAAACGAGGAAGATTATTTCATTCTTTAGAAAACCCTGAGAATAGGACACGACACATTTTGGATTTATCTAAACGATCATTTAATCGCTGGATTCAAGCACGTGACCGTCAATGTTCAAAATATACAAAATCACAAGGAAGAGCAAAAATGTTGGATAATTTCGACAGTGAACTTATTAGAAGTGAAATTCGCAAAATGTTGGGTATGAATGAAACTGTTACAATAAGAAAATTAAAAGTATCGCTGAAAAAGAACAACAGTATTGAAATATCAAAGTCTACATTATGGAGGAATGTGAGAGCTGCAGGCTTTACATTCAGAAAGTATTCCAATGGACTAAACATCATCTGTGAGAAGCCACATATAGTAGTCATGAGAAGCAAGTACTTACGTGAAGTAAAAGAGGTGCGCAAGCAAGGTTATGATATTGTGTACTTGGATGAAACATGGATCAATGCTCACCACACTAACCAAAGGGAATGGCAGTCATCAGATGGAAAGATTAAGAGATTAATACCTAGCAGCAAAGGACAGCGCTTGATAATTGCTCATGCAGGTAGTCGACAACATGGACTATTACAGAATGCAGAGCTCATTTTTCTTTCAAAATCCATAGACAATCGAGATTATCACTCTGAGATAAATGGTCACATATTTAGACATTGGATTGAAAATTATGTTCGCCCATCACTAGATCGACCATCTTGCCTAATAATGGACAATGCAGCGTACCACAACATTGTTGCACTTGAAGATAAAGTCCCGACGTCATCCAGTACAAAAGATGCTATTAAGATATGGCTCACAAAGGAGCACATACAATTTAATAACATGTACTTAAAACCTGAATTACTATCTCTAGTAAAGCAAAAACAGAGGACAAAGATTTTTCAAATAGATAAGATTATCCAAGAGCACGGTCATATAAGTTTGAGTCTGCCACCTTATCATGCTCATTTAAATCCATAGAACTAATCTGGGCAAAATTAAAAGGACAAGTGGCAGATGAAAATACAACATTCAAAATATACTATGTAAAGGTTCTTGCTAATCTCGCTTTATTAAATATAGACGAAGATTATTGGGCTAAATGTGAAGACCACATCTTAAAACAGGAAGAGGAATATTGGAAAAATGATGGTTTGTGGAATGTTCAACCCCAAACAGTTATTAATCTTTTAGACTCGTCTGATTCAGAATGAAAGTATATAGCCCCCACAATGTTGGCCCCTATATTACCTTAAATTAGTTCAACAAACGGTCCTTTTCAGGACCACACAACTATGAAAATTGGACAAAAAGGTATACCTTGATATTATCGTCCGTCCTCGAACTGAGCAGACAATAATTCTCCTGGTGTTTTGTCTTATCCAGTTATTTCCCCATTACGGCCACGCCTTTATCTAGTGAAAATTAATCACAGACCAGCAACTACGGTAATTTCTATTCTTTAGGGCTTCACAATTTACAATTGTGATAAACATCAAAGAAATTCGCCGCTTTAAGAAAACTGCAGCTGCAAGATATATGTTAAATATACATTTAAAGGGTCTTTTGCATTCTAATAACATTTGGAAAATTTCAACAGTTTTTAACAAATGTTTACTGCGTAATAGCGTTTTGAAGTTGGGCACATGATTTGAAACGAGCTATAGAGTTGTTAGATGAATATTCGAGTTAACGGTTAAGAATGTCAACGGAGGTTGTCGCGGCACAATGACGAAGGGAGAAGAACATAACGGTCAATCAAGGCTCCTCAAGGCAACAAAATAACACGCCATCAGGCTGGTGGAGGTCGACAAGATTAAGACGATAAGGAATAAACAAACGGCATGTCAGGTGCAGTGAAATAAGAACGCACACCAAGGCACGTCAGGGCAACAGCGCAAAACGGCGCGTTTTGAACGCACACTCTTACTCTATCACACCAGGATAGAGAGATAGTAGAGAAGGACACTTCAAAGAAATATCTCTGAGAATGCTGCCATCGTAAAATATATAGAAGACTTAACACGTCTAGACGATATAACAGCAGATAACGGCACTGCAAGTAGAAGAATGTAGCACTGCTAGAAGTTATAACAGTTAACGGAGCTGCAAGTAGTGGAATGTAAAACGAACTGCAATTAGAACAGCAGGAAAAGTAGAATGTAAAACGACTTACAACAAAAGCGAATTACTTACAAAAAAAACCCCTTCAGATAGATAGATAGATAGATAGATAGATAGATAGATAGATAGATAGATAGATAGATAGATAGATAGATAGATAGATAGATAGATAGATAGATAGATAGATAGACAGACAGACAGACAGATAGATAGATAGATAGATAGATAGATAGATAGATAGATAGATAGATAGATAGATAGATAGATAGATAGATAGATAGATAGATAGATAGATAGATAGATAGATAGATAGATAGATAGATAGATAGATAGATAGATAGATAGATAGATAGATAGATAGATAGATAGATAGATAGATAGATAGATATATAGATAGATAGATAGATAGATAGATAGATAGATAGATAGATACAGATAAATAGATAGATAGATAGATAGATAGATAGATAGATAGATAGATAGATAGATAGATAGATAGATAGATAGATAGATAGATAGATAGATAGATAGATAGATAGATAGATAGATAGATAGATAGATAGATAGATAGATAGATAGATAGATAGATGGATAGATGGATGGATGGATGGATGGATGGATGGATGGTTGGATGGATGGATGGATGGATGGATAGATGGATAGATAGATAGATAGATAGATAGATAGATAGATAGATAGATAGATAGATAGATAGATAGATAGATAGATAGATAGATAGATAGATAGATAGATAGATAGATAATTGAAGTAGTCCAGCGATTAGTGAACTGTTTTAATAGGTATACGAATTCAGGTTCGATCTTCATCAAGCTCTATGGCTCCCAACTTTACAAAAACAACATATTGTTATGAAAAAGAAAACGGCACTAGCGTTATAACAGGGAGCCGCAATAGCTCAGTTGTTAGTGAACTGGACTACAAAGCACAAGAGGTAGGGCTCGATCCCAACCGACGGCCCGGGTTCACCCAGCCTTAAATGGGTACCGGATTTATTCTGGGAAAGTAAACCGGCACGTGCGTAATACCGAACACATTACCCCAAAAATCATTTGCTGAAGGTCTGTGAAATTTATGGTCACTAACACCATAGTCCCTATAAAGCCACTTGGCGTGACGGGGGGTAGTTTACTTTTTTTTTTTTTTTTTTTTTTTTTTTTTTTTTTTTTTTTTTTTTACTAGCGTTATACCGACCACAAAAGAGGTGAGATGCAGAATGACACAGGCAAAAGCAGCTTTCCAAAAAATGAGGAAGTTATTATGCAATCCATTTTTAACAATAGAAACAAGAAAAAGAGTTCTTAAATGTTACGTAGAGCCAGTCTTAGCATATGGATGCGAAATCATGGACAATAGGACAACGGACTAAAATGTGGTTTTACAGAAGAATGTTGAGAGTACCATGGACATCTATGAAGAGTAATGACGATGTTCTGAGAGAGGTCAAAGCAAAAAGAGAGCAAATTTCCAATATTAGGAAGAAACAATCATCATTGTTTGGCCATATAATAAGAAAACACCTGGAATATATTGTAACAATTGGGAAAACTGAGTGACGAAGAGATAGAGAGAAGCAAAGAGAAAAAATACCAGACAGCTTAAGAGAATGGCTTGGCAGAAGGTCAACAACAGAAATGATAAATAACTGTCGTGAGCGAAATTTGTGGAGAGATCTGATCACCTACGCCAGTAGGCCCGGTACTTGATAATAATGAAGATGAATGTTACATACGCCAACATTAGTAAACGTACAATTTTAAACACAAACAAGTGTGCGTAAATTATAAAAGAAAAGATTAGAAAACAATACCTGGTCTGGTGGTTGAACTGCTGTTGATGTTTGATCTAAAGCACCGACTAAGTTACTTTTATTGGCCTCAACGTTAATTAAACATGTAAATTATATCAATCGAGAGGTGAGAACTAAATAGAGCATTGTTTCCCTGCACGTTTATTTGACGTTTGAGAATACCGGCAATGCCTACACAATGCTGGTAGTTAATTATTTATGATTTTAACAGTGAATTTATGTTTGGTTGACTTGCATTGTTTGGTGCATGTTGACGTTGTACTGTAAAGATCTCTCCACAGGAAGAGGTTTGATAAGTCTGATCTTTGATGTGAACAATTGGTTAATTACCTACATAGTCGGTCACATAGGTACAAGTTAATGAGTTGTGAATTCAAAGTAGGTTTATGTGATTAGCATTTGTGTGAATAAATTAGGTTGTCGGACACTTAGATATCTAGTTGTTTAGTTAGTTGTAACTTAGTTTGAGAATTAGTTTTGACTGAACAGGAGAACACGATAAGTTTATCATCTTGTGCCATACCGGTTGCCATAGGCGATCATGTCCTTTCACTATCTTCTATCTACAGTGCATCGTATCAGTTCTGTTGTTGACAGTTTCCCATGCCATGACACCAAGCTATCCAGTATTTTCTCTCTTTGTCGTCCGCGATCTCTTTTTCCTTTTGTTTTGCCAGCTGTAACCAAGTATTCCAACTTTCCTCTTCTCACGATGTGCCCGGAAAAATGTTGTTTCTTTCTAATTTTTATTAGGAGCTCCCTTTTTGTGCTGGCCTCTTTAAGAATGCCCTCATTGGTCTTTTTAGTTGTCCGGGAACTTTCAAAATTCTGCTGAAAAATCTCATCTCTGTGGCCACTAATCGTCAGATTAACTCTCTTTCTCATTTCTATTGACATAGATTTGTTGCATAAGATATTTTTCATTTTCTGAAATGCTGTTTTGGCCTGAGCTATTCTGCTTTTTATTTATGTGATGCATCTCCCATCCTATGTCATTATTATGCCCAAGTATTTGAAACGTTGCACTTGTTTCAGATTTGTCTTGTTTATTTTTATGCTGCATGATGGTGATGATTGTTTCTTAGATATAAACATTACTTCTGTTTTCTTACTATTCAGACTGAGACCTTTCTTGTTGCTTTCTTTTACTAGTATGTCTATCATTTCTTGTAGTTCATTCTCTTTCTGCTATTAAGACTGTGTCATCCACATATCGCAAATTATTTATGTTGTGACTGTTGACTTCAATTCCTTTTTTGTCTACTATTGATCTTATAATATGTTCGCTGTAAAGTGAAAACAAATCCGGCGACAGAACGCAGCCTTGTCTGACACCTTGTTTCATGAATTGAAATTATCCTCTTTGGATGTTAATTAGCTGCTGTTTGTTGCCAGTACATGTTTTTCATGATACGCAGATCCTTGCCATCAATTTTTAATTTCTCCAGCATATTGATTATTTCCACATGCTTTACTTTGTCAAATGCGTGTGTGTAGTCTATAAAGCACATATATAGATCTTTCTTTACATGTATAGCCCTTTTTATCAATGTTCTTAAGATGTATATTGCATTATTTGTGCCCTTACCTTCCACAAATCCACATTGTTCCTCACGTATTTCTGGTTTTTATTTTGTTCCTTATGGTGTCTCATTAGCTGTAAATATAAGGTTGTGATTTATCATGATTAGTCTAGGCAATTTAAGAAGGTAGTTTGCCGCCATTCCTTTCCTTCTTGTCAGTGACTTCACTAGTCGGAGATCGCAGCCATTGTCTCTATACATGAGATCCTCTGCCTACCATCGCGGTGTGGGGACCATAACCGGCACTACTTGTTGGCTGCTCCCACAACACCATCCACCACCTGCTCAAATGACTTCACATAACCCTGATATGGGGGCTAAACGGGAGCTCCACCTTGCCCAAGGGTGTCCCGAAAACTAGCGGAGGAAAGGAGACGTCTTACTCCTCCTTTGGTAGGGCAGAACTCTACCCCGCTAACCACAGAAATAAAAAAAAACAGAATAGCTCAGGCCAAAATAGCATTTTAGAAAATGAAAAATATCTTATGCAACAAATCTGTCAATAAAAATGAGAAAGAGAGTTCATCGGTTCTATATAGAACCAATTCTGACCTATGGAAGCGAATCATGGACAGTAGACAAACAAATGAAAAGACGATTAGAGGCCACAGAGATGGGATTTCTCTCAAGAATGTTGAAAGTTCCCTGGACAGCTAAAAAGTCCAATGAGGAATTTCTCAAAGAGGCCACACAAAAAGGCAGCCCTTAAAAAACATCAGAAAGAAGCAATCAACATTTTTCGGGCACATCATGAGAAGAGGAAAGTTGGAATACTTGGTTACAACTGGCAAATTAAAAGGAAAGAGAGATCGCGGACGACAAAGAGAGAAAATAGCTTGGTGTCATGGCATGGAAAACAGTCAACAACAGAACTGATACGATGCACTGTATATAGAAGATTGTGGAAGGACATGATCACCAACGCCAACTGGTATGGCACATAATGATGATGATGGTGTCTCATGATGATTCTTAGCAATATTTTAGTCATACGACTCATGCGACTAATAGTGCGATGGTCTTCACAATCAGTGGCGCCTGACTTCTTTGGTATTGCTAAAAAGATAAATTATAGTAGGTCTTCCGGTATGTGTCCAGTGTTATATATGTCATTGAGTAGTTTTGTTATGACTTGTACTCCCAGCTCTCCTAATGCATTAACTCTTGGATTGTTATATTGTCGGGACCTGGAGCTTTGCTTCTTTTCATGTGTTGAATTGCGTCCTCCACTTCACTCTGCATTATTGGTGATCCTGTGTCTTTGTTTGAAATTTTAGCTCTGGTCTTCCATCATCATAGAGTTGACTGATATATTGTATCCATCTTTTCATTGTCTTCTTCGGTCCCATTATTATATTGCCTTCCTTTGATTTCACAGATCCTGAAACTTTGACTTCTTTTCTTCCTGTTAATTCATTTAACTGATTGTGCATATAATTGGAGGTTTTTCTTTTGTTGTTTTTCAATTTCTTCACATTTCTGATTTAACAATCCTTCCTTCGCTTCTCTGCATTTGTTTTGGATCTCTTTGTGCAATATTTTGTACATCCGTTCTGCTTTCTTATGTTTTCTTCTTTCGTCCATTAGAGCTTAAAGTAAGAAGATGACGTCTCAGAAAGGAGGGAGTACAGTTATGAAAGGTAATATTGTATAGCCATGGCTACAAGCTACAGTTTCATGGGACAAGCAGGTCTATCAATAGTTTTTGCTTTCTCATTGGCTCAATGAACATGCTGGCAAACATCGGCTAAACTGGGAAGCAGTGGTTGGAATCTCAGAAACTTTCAGATGCAATTGTTGATACAATTTCCTCTTTGTGGCAAGGAACGTGGGAGTAAAAGATACGGGGCATGCTGACAGCTTTGTAGCTGTGACGAGAATGAATGATCTATTAATCATGTTAATTTTCTAAATGCTCTCAGCTAGGGTGAATACGTCAACGATTCAAGAGTGGATTTTCCATCTGTGACCATAACTAGACTAAAATAAGATCAAGACAGGTGGGGGCGAAGCAAAGTTCACCAGTGTTTATAGCTCAGAAGGCGACTGGTAACGATAGAAAGAATGTTGTAGTCGGGCCCAACATGGTCAGGGATACATCTATCTACCTATTGACCTTTGGAGCCGTAGCCGACCCATAGGGCGTAGACCAAGATACTTCATCTCGTATCTGAATTTTTGTTCTAGTAGTTTTCAATTCTTTTAAAGATATTTGATCAAATCTCGCCATTTGTCTCTGTTTAACTGCAACGTTGCAGTGATCTGATGTAATATACATCTCTGTTGTTGTCTACATAATGTCTTCCAAGAGTAACCCTATGATTGTGTAGGTACTTGTACTTTCCAACTTGTGCTAATCGTCTTCTTTGATTCTTGTTATACAGTTCGGTTATGTTCACTTTCGGTGCAGCTTCACTATATGTCTTTCGGCGGATGCTGTGGCTGCTATGATGAAGACTGCAGCTGCCTTTCTTTGTGTGGATCCATCAATGATATGAGATTTTAATTCGAATGATTCTACTGACACGGGGGGGGGGGGGTGAGAATAAATGAATATTAATTCGTTTGCAGTGATGCCGGTGACTTCAACTAACTTTTTTTTACAACTACAACTACAACTTTTTTTACAAACTAGAGTTACATGTGCGGGCGGATATGTAATTACAACATCTTAGGACCACGAATATAAAAAAAAAGTAAAACAGCACTAAAATCAACATTAAGAAACATGCATCATTTCAACATAGAAAGCAAAAGAACATGAAATACACATGTAAAGTTGTCTGTGCAGCACGTAGGCTACGCTACCAAGTTCAGCCTTCTGGATCCACGCCGTTGGGATTTTTATTTATGATCTATCTTTGCGGTAACAACCCCTGGTCTCAGCAGCGATGCTCGGTTTGAAACGTCAATTACTCATCTACGGAAACAAATATAAGTACCTCCAAAGACGGAGTTATTTGCCTGTGGGGCGAGGGACCCCTGTGCACACGGCTGCCAGAGAAAAACGGATTAACACACAAAATTCAGTTCCTAATCTCAAGGGACTTCATCAGAGGTAAAAGCTGGTGAACGCAAGGAAAAAAAATGGTGTCATTCACTAAAGTAGATAACAGTTGCATTAATGTAAACCATAGTGGGTAACCTACGCGCCCTTGCTCTTAATTTCCAAATTACTATACACTCCATCCCATGAGCTCCAAAAAAACTAAAATAATAATAACAATTAGTAATAAATTAATGCACACAATTTCCAATCCCGTTAAAAAATAGTAATTTAATTAACTATTTCGCCAGAATGAAATAATTGTTATAATATCTTTGATCTATTAGTTGCTAAGTGTTATAACCATAAACCATAATAAACAGCTGTGTTACACTGTCAAATCTCTGTTTAGTTATATCCAAACTTGGCTTTGATGTTGTCATGTAACGACAATTCGTGTGTTGGTAAACTTATGGTTTCCTACACAGCTTCCTAAATATAAGGTCAGATAGTGTGTAATGCAATTTGTTTCTTTGGATCTTTAGAACATCAAATCTTTCTAAAATGTCAGATAGTGAGATTTATCAGGAGACAACAATTATTCCAACCCTGTGATATCAATGTCAAACATGGACTCTCATTCAAAATCAAGAAAGGAAACAAGCAATTGTGATGAAATGTTTCAGAAAAGCTATGAGCAACACATGATGAGTTCTTGTAAACAACGATGGGATCAGAAACAGCATTGGCTTCTACCAGTAACCGATGACACACTGAGATAAAGATTAAAGTAGTTAGAACATTTAATGCGCATGAACCCTTCAGCATGAGCACAAAGAGCTTATAACAACACAAATGGAACAACCAAGATGTAGAGGTAGACAAAGAAGAAGATGGATTGAGGGAATTTACGACATAATAAAACAAGACAATATCATTTGGTACCAAGTCACAGAAAGTGCCCTTAATTGAAAACACACCATGGACTTAAGCCTACGACACCTACCCGAAAAAAAGCAGAAAAGGATAAAAGAAAAGACAGAAAAGAAAAATAATTACGTCTTACTCCATTGACAATATCAGCGCATTCCATTGGATATCCTATAAAGACTCCATGAAATACTTGCTCGAACGTATCGTGACAGCCATTAGTGTGGTTGAATTTTTCACGTGTGAGATGGGAAAGGCTGTCAGTGTTGAAGAAACCTGGCCTAGAATAAAAGTTACAAAATTATTTAAAGCCCACTTTATCTGCCATGTTTTTTATAAGCGCTATACATTTGCCATATCAACAGGTAGTATTTGTTTATACACAGGCTAATATAGTTAGTTACAACCATCACTAAGAAACTCAATTGGAATACATTGTAATTCGTTATGTTCTATAGAGAGTCTTACAACCTCTCAGCATCATCAAGTGTCATGCATGCTGGCGTAGGTGATCATGTTTCTCCACAACTCTCGATCTCGACAGTTATTTATCATTTCTTTTGTTGACCTTCCAAGCCATTCTCTTAGGCTGTCTCGTATCTTTTCTCCCCCCCCCCCCCCCACTCTCTCTCACTCTCTCGACTTCCCTCAATGTTCCTAGTTGGTACAGTATATTCTAACTGTTCCCTTCTCATTACATGACCAACAAAAAATGATGATTGTTTCTTCTTTATATTCCAAATTAACTCTTATTTTCACATTGCCATCTTTCAGAACGTTTTCATTCCTCTTCAATCATAAACAGTATATAAAAAAAAAAGTAAAGAGCCCCCGTCACGCCAAGTGGCGTATATGGAATATGGTGTTAGTGACCATACATTTTACAGACCTTCAGCAAATGATTTTTGGGTAATATGGTCGGTATTACGCCCGTGCCGCTTTACTTTCCCAGAAAAAATCTGGTACCCATTTAAGGCTTGGTGAACACGGAAGCCGTCGGTTGGAATCGAAACCTACCTCTTGTCCTTCGTAATCCAGTTCACTAAGCACAGATTTATCGCCGCTCCAAAAATCACAAACAGTAATTAAACTACATGTCCATAATAATAAAAACCATTAACAAAGAAGAAAATATAAAAAGCCAAATTATATTATATTATATATATATATAATAGTAAATCAGAGAAATGTATCTAGAAAACTGTACTCTTATTAATGATGTAAGTCAAAACATATTTGCAAAACAGAATTGGCCCTTCAATAATATCCATCTTTAAATAAGTGCTCAATCCCTTCACAAATCAATACCATTCCTATTTTACTGCACAAGAAATAAACCTGTTGTCGAGTCGCACTGGAGTAGAGATGCTGATAGAAAAACAGAGTGGACAGAATGAGTGGATGAGAAAGTGAGAGAAGGAAAGAAATAAGTAGAGACAATGTCAGAGAATTAGTGTAAGGCACATTGTAAAAATGAAAAAAAAAAACATATCTTAATTAAGAACTGCAGTTAGTGGAAGAGAAATTAACAAAAAAATACTGGTATGATTATTGTTTTACGTAGTTAATGGACGACACAAAAGTTAAGAACGTTTCGGCTCACTTAGCCTTCAACAGGAACAAGACAAACGCACACACAATTATGTGAGTAAGCTGATGGCCTATTGAGCAAGTATGTTAGCTGAAGGCTTATTGAGCAAGTATGTTAGCTGAAGGCTAATTGAGCAAGTATGTTAGCTGAAGGCTTATTGAGCAAGTATGTAAGCTGAAGGCTTATTGAGCAAGTATGTTAGCTGAAGGCTTATTGAGCAAGTATGTTAGCTGAAGGCTTATTGAGCAAGTATGTTAGCTGAAGGCTTGTTGAGCAAGTATGTTAGTTGAAGGCTTATTGAGCAAGTATGTTAGCTGAAGGCTTATTGAGCAAGTATGTTAGCTGAAGGCTTATTGAGCAAGTATGTTAGCTGAAGGCTTATTGAGCAAGTATGTTAGCTGAAGGCTTATTGAGCAAGTAAGTAAGCTGAAGGCTTATTGAGCAAGTATGTTAGCTGAAGGCTTATTGAGCAAGTATGTTAGCTGAAGACTTATTGAGCAAGTATGTTAGCTGAAGGCTTATTGAGCAAGTATGTTAGCTGAATTCTTATTGAGCAAGTATGTTAGCTGAAGGCTTATTGAGCAAGTATGTTAGCTGAAGGCTTATTGAGCAAGTATATTAGCTGAAGGCTTGAGCAAGTATGTAAGCTGAAGGCTTATTGAGCAAGTATGTTAGCTGAAGGCTTATTGAACAAGTATGTTAGCTGAAGGCTTATTGAGCAAGTATGTTAGCTGAAGGCTTATTGAGCAAGTATGTTAGCTGAAGGCTTATTGAGCAAGTATGTTAGCTGAAGGCTTATTGAGCAAGTATGTTAGCTGAAGGCTTACTGAGCAAGTATGTTAGCCGAAGGCTTGAGCAAGTATGTAAGCTGAAGGCTTATTGAGCAAGTATGTTAGCTGAAGGCTTATTGAGCAAGTATGTTAGCTGAAGGCTTATTGAGCAAGTATGTAAGCTGAAGGCTTATTGAGCAAGTATGTTAGCTGAAGGCTTATTGAGCAAGTATGTTAGCTGAAGGCTTATTGAGCAAGTATGTTAGCTGAAGGCTTATTGAGCAAGTATGTTAGCTGAAGGCTTACTGAGCAAGTATGTTAGCTGAAGGCTTACTGAGCCGAAGCGTCGTTCAAATTTGTGTCGTCCATTTACTTATATCTTGTACAATAACATTGTTTTCTATTTCTTTTTTCATGTCTCCTTTGCATTCAGCTTTACTGCAACTTTAGTAAGTGCTTGCCACTTTTGACTTCAGTTATACTCAACTGTATTTTATTTATTATATCCCTTTCTAACATTTTATAAAAACTGTCTTGTTATTTTCCGTTTCAGCATGTATCTAATGACGACAGTGTGTCGTTGTTTGTTATTTACAAATAGACTAAATTATATTGGTCTCAATTTAGCAGAGATTTAAACAGTATGGCATGTGGCCCTTTGACAGGCGCTAGGTTTCAATAAATTATGTTTAATCAGTAGTTTGGTCAAAGGTTAGTGTCTTACGCTGGATTCTCTTTTACTGAACAGCTTCTCTCGTGGCTACATCTATCAATAAAAATAGACAGTTCCGAATCAGAAATGAACAAGATGCCTTTGTAGTGACTGGCCTTGTCACCTCCCTTCTGCTCATTTTGTCCTCTGACTTTGACATCTGCGAGTTCTTGAATGTCGTTTTGCCGTACTTTGTTTTCTAATTGTTGTTCTCCATGTCCTAAACCTGATGCTAGAGTTTCCCGGTTTATACCAAGCACCAACATTTTCGTCTTTCATCCCGGCACATCCGATATGGAAACAACAATTTCAGTCCAAGGTTTGCGTTTACTTGACTATATCTATTCACTTGGTCATTGTACCTATATCCAGGGCTACATTTTAATGTTGAATAGGGTCGTAGTCAGTTTCTGTTCAATTGTAAAATTGGAGTCACTCTTCATTTTCAGCTTTTCCACAAAATATTTTCTTCTGTTAAGACTCAGTATTTCCCCAACCTGACAATTATTAAAGACAATAAAGCGACAGCATGAACACAGATGAAAACAAACTTGTATTTCCTTGGATCTGCAAAAGTGTAGTGGTTGCCAATAAGAACGTGACTAGGAGACAGCTCAGTAAACGAATACAGCCACACAAAGGACACTCTTCCATTAATTGACTCTTCAAAGTAGAGCGAAGGCTTCTGTTGCCAAAACAAACACAATTTAACAATCAGTTATTCTTCATCGTTGTATCTACTATTTGAAATACACGTTTCTGCTTTTATTATGAGGACCCTCTATTACTTTATTAAACTGCATATCTCTACAATCAAATACATAACGTGTTTAATTAAATTACAGTATATATATCCAAGGAATAATCACAATTTTAGAAATCATAAACATAGACAGCAAAGATCTAAGAATAATAAAGGACATGTACTGGCAACAAACAGCGGCCATAAGAACTGGAAACAAATTGGGAATGTTTCAACAAATAAAACATGGTGTTAGACAAGGTTGTGTGCTGTCACCAGATTTGTTTAATATTTATAGTGAGATTATGTTAAGATCCATAAGGGACATGCCTGGAATAACAATTGAAGGTCATAATATAAATAATCTAAGGTATGATGATGATACAGGCTTAATCGCTAAGAGTGAAAATGAGTTACAAGAAATGTTGGACATTATAGTGAAAGAAAGCAAAAATAAAGGACTCAGCCCTAATAGCAAAAAGATAGAGGTAATGTAAATAACAAAGAAAAAGACATTACCTCAGTGCAAAATAGAGACAAGTGGAACAATATTAAAACAGGTAAATGAATTTAAATATTTGGGAACTTTGTTAACCTCAGACGGAAGATGTTTAAAAGAGGTGAGATGCAGAATGGCTCAGGCAAAAGCAGCTTTCCAAAAAATTAGGAAGATACTATGCAATCCATTTTTGACAATAGAAACAAGAAAAAGAGTTCTTAAATGTTATGTAGAGCCAGTCTTAACATATGGATGCGAGTCATGGGCAATAGGACAACAGGCAAGAAAATCACTGGAGTCTGTAGAAATGTGGTTTTACAGAAGAGTGTTGAGAGTACAATGGACAGCTAAGTAGAGTAATGAAGATATTCTGAGAGAGGTAAAAGCAAAAAGAGAGCTCATTTCCAATATTAGGAAGAAACAATCATAATTTTTTGGCCATGTAATGAGAAGAGAACAACTGGAATATATTGTAACAACTGGAAAAATTGAAGGACGAAGAGATAGAGTGAAGCAAAGAGAAAAAATAACAGACAGCCTAAGAGAAAGGCTTGGCAGAAGGTCAACAACAGAAATGATAGATAGATGCCGAGATCCAAAGTTGTAGAGAGACATGATCACATACGCCAGTAGGCCCGGCACTTGATGATGATGATGATATAGATCTTAGTGGGAGCCGCGATAGCTCAGTGGTTAGTGAACTGGACTGCAAAGGACAAGAGGTAGGGTTCGATCCCAACCGACGGCTCCGATTCACCCAGCCTTTAATCGGTAACGGATTTTTTTTCTGGGAAAGTAAAGCGGCGCGGGCGTAATACCGACCACATTGCCCCAAAAATCATGCGCCGAAGGTCTGTAAAATGTATGGTCACTAACAACATATTCCCTATACGCCACTTGGCGTGACGGGAGTACTTTACTTTTTCTTTTTATACATATCTTCTCTTTTACCTTTTAGCTCCTGGTGGAGCATAGGTCTTCAACAAACACTTTCCAAGTCGTTCTGTTTTTTGCCATTCTTTTAAGATCATTCCATGTCTTCCCCATCATCTTCATCTCTGCTTCTATCTGTCTTCTCCAAGAATTCCTTGGTCTTCCTCTTTGTCTTTTCCCCTGGGGATTCCAAAAAAGGGCCTGTTGTGTAATACTCTCAGTTGGCTTCCGTAGTGTGTGCCCTATCCATCGCCATCGTCTTCGCTGTATCTCTTTATCCACTGGTATTTGACCGGTACATTTCCATAATTCCACGTTAGTGACTTTGTCCTGCCATTTCCATCCCTTTATTCTGCGCAAGCATCCATTAATGAAAGTCTGTACTTTCGTGATTGTCAATTTTGTCATTCTCCATGTTTCACAGCCATATAATAGGACCGACTTAACATTTGAGTTGAAAATTTTTATTTTTGTATTTAGCCTAATTTCTTTGGATTTCCATATGTTTCCCAGTGCAATGAAAGCTCCTCTTGCTTTTGATATCCTTATTTTGGTATCATTTTCTGTTCCTCCCTCTTTATCTATATTACTGCCCAGATATATATAAGATTGTACGTCTAGTAGAGGTATTTCTCCTAGTTTTATATGGTTATTGCCAACTGCATTAATTCTCATAATATTGGTCTTATCTCTATTAATCTTTAGTCCTAGCTGTTGTGATCTCTCATTTAATATACTCATTTTATCCTGCATCTGTTGATGGCTGTGTGATAGGAGAGCTATGTCATCAGCAAAGTCTAAATCATCAAGTTGTTTGGTCAGTGACCACTGGATCCCATTTCTGTTGTTTTGAGTTATTTTCATAATCCAATCTATGGCCAGTAGAAAGAGAAATGGAGACAGGAGGCATCCTTGCCTTACTCCTGTTCTTATTTCAAATGCTTCTGTAAGCTGTCCTTCATGCACCACACTACATTTTGTTCCTTCATACATTGTTTTTATCAGGTTGATAAACTTTATGGGGATTCCGTAATGACTCAGCAACTTCCAAAGCATTCTTCTGTCTAAACTATCAAATGCCTTTTCGTAATCTATGAATCCAATATATAGTGGGGATTTTAGTTCTAAACTTTGTTCAACTATTATACGTAGGGTAGTTATTTGATCAGCACATGATCTGTTCTTCCTAAAACCTGCTTGTTCATCTCTCAAGTGTTTCTCTATAGCCTCTTTTAGTCTCTCCAGAATGATTCTGCCTAATATTTTTCCTGGCACTGATAGTAGCATAATTCCCCTATAATTTGTGCACTCCTGTAAACTTCCTTTCTTTGGTAGTTTGATCATATAACCTTCTCTCCAGTCTTTAGGTATTTCTTCCCTCTCCCAAATTTTATCCAATAGATCCTGTAACATCTTGGTAGAGGTGTTAATATCTGCTTTGATGGCTTCCGAAGGAATTTCATCTGGTCCTGTGGCTTTACCATCTTTTAATAATTTGATGGCTTTCATTATTTCTTCTTTGCTTGGTTTTCCGCAGTTAACGTGTAACTCTTCTTCTGCTGGTAGTATATCTGGAGGATTATTTGAGCCGGGTCTGTTCAAAAGTTCTTCAAAGTGTCCTTTCCATCTCTCCATTTGTTCCCTTATATTACTAAGCAGATTTCCTTTCTTATCTTTGATAAAGGCGTTGATCTGTTTGTATTTTCCACCTAATTTCTTTGTGCTGTTGTACAGTTCTTTCATATTCCCTTTATTTGCTGCTTCTTCTGCCTCTTTAGCTAGTTCATCTATATATTTCCTCTTATCCCTTTTAATGCATCTTCTCACTTCTTTGTTCACCTCTGTGTAAGCTTCCTGTGTCTTGGCTTTATTACTTCTTGTTTTGCTTTTATTTATGTCTGCTTTCTTGTTCTTTCTTTCTTTAATTTTATCCAGGGTCTCTGCTGTCATCCATGCCTTATTCTGGCGTTCTCTTTTCCCCAGTGTTTCTTCGCATGTCTCTTTCCATATATTTTTACCTGTTTCCAATGATCTTCTATATTTATTGTATTTTCTAGTTGTTGGAGGACTTGGTATTTGTTTGATATTGTGACTGCGAATTTATCTTTAATTCCTTGTTCTTTAAGAAACCCTACATTGAAATACTTTCTACCCTTATTCGTTGTATTATACCTTTTTTTTTAATACATACATTTTTATACATATATTAGTGCTTATTGATACACACGCCAACATGCATCACAACCACAGAGGCCAACAGAAGAGTAAAAGACTACAAATTATATCTCGCCTCAACAGTGAAATGCAAATGAGGAAGGAAATAAGGAGCAAGAAAAGAAGCCAACAGTTTGGATAGAAAAGCCACATTCATTATCCGCAGGAATCGCGTTAAACGTAAACTGGTCTATATATAATTGGAAATAAATTTATCATCATCATCATCATGTGCGATACCGGTTGGCGTAGGTGATCATGTCATTCCACAACCTTCTATCTACATTGGATCGTATATTATCTGCTATTGACTGTTGTCCATGCCATGACACAAAGCTATCTAGTATCTACTCTCTTTGTCATCGGCGATTTCTTGTTCAATGCATTTTACAGTTTTCTTCTTCTGAAATGCTATTTTGGCCTGATATAAATATCTGTTTCATTGTTTTTTTTCTATTTCTGTGGTGCTTCTTCCATTTGATGTTTTTACTATGCCCAATTATTTACATGTTGCACTTGTTTTAGAATTGTCATATTTATTTGTATGCTGCATGATGGTGATGGTCGTTTCTTCGATATGCTCATTAGGAATGAATATATAATAACTTAGTGTCTTCTTTGTTGTCACTCACTTCACATAGTAGATCACACCTGACTATCATTTCCCTTTTGTGTTTTTAAAGAACTAAATTACGTGGCTAATGAATTAGTTGTAAAGATAGATTTATGTAATGCATTCAGCGACCTCCTAGCCTATTAAATGATTTGTAAAGTTGAATACGTTAATGCTAGTACGGTTTATTGTTGATTGTGTCATGTCGAGGCATGGTTTATGAATCTCACACCATCTTCTCAGTTTTTTTAGACCGGATTTAATATTAATATAAATGTAGTGAACAATACATTGTGTAGTTTAGATAAATCCAGCTGTGGACATTCAATGGAGGCAATGGAAGCCACGATTCCTCTAATGTTTCATTAGAATTCATAACACTATTGCAACTCACTGAGTTGAATGTCAATATACAGCCAGCCACCGAATTCCACGTCTGCTGTGATATAGCTCAAGTAATTCATGTCGTTGTTAATAACAGATAGGATTCAATGTATATGTGCATTCAACAAGCTACAACCGCACACCAGCATATCTTGATCTTTTAATGTGAGTGAGAACTAGGTAGACTATACCGGCAATCATCTCCTAGATTGCCACGACAACTGTGGTTCATCTATAGCTTGTTTCATAACTCGTGCCCAACTTTTAAAATCGATAGCTTTTTAACCGCTTGTTGTAAGTTGTTCAAAATTTGCATGTAAAGTTATAATGATTAGAACCCAACAGGGAATTAATTTCATAAAAAAAAACATTTGGTTATTATTGTTGCTTATTTGATTTATATAAATTTATAACGACCCATTGATGTAGTCAAAACTTAATGTTTACAGTATTTTAAGTTAAAAATAGCGAGTATAAATCCATACACGGCAAAATTGACGTGTTTGCACGCTTTTACCGTGGTTTTTTGACACAATTAGACACTTGTAAAAAACACGAGAAATTGTGTGTTCCATTTCCGTTCATTCATAGGTGGATACGTGGAACGATAACATTTATCATGAGTCTTAAAAAGAAATTCTGCAGTTTACAAAACATCGCAATAAAAATGTATGACTATTTTTCAAAGAGGCTAAACGAGGAAGATTATTTCATTCTTTAGAAAACCCTGAAAATAGGACAAGACACATTTTGGATTTATCTAAACGGTCATTTAATCGCTGGATTCAAGCACGTGACCGTCAATGTTCAAAATATACAAAATCACAAGGAAGAGCAAAAATGTTGGATAATTTCGACAGTGAACTTATTAGAAGTGAAATTCGCAAAATGTTGTGTATGAATGAAACTGTTACAATAAGAAAATTAAAAGTATCGCTGAAAAAGAACAACAGTATTGAAATATCAAAGTCGACATTAAGGAGGAATGTGAGAGCTGCAGGCTTTACATTCAGAAAGTATTCCAATGGACGAAACATCATCTGTGAGAAGCCACATATAGTAGTCATGAGAAGCAAGTACTTACGTGATGTAAAAGAGGTGCGCAAGCAAGGCTATGATATTGTGTACTTGGATGAAACATGGATCAATGCTCACCACACTAACCAAAGGGAATGGCAGTCATCAGATGGAAAGATTAAGAGATTAATACCTAGCAGCAAAGGACAGCGCTTGATAATTGCTCATGCAGGTAGTCGACAACATGGACTAATACAGAATGCAGAGCTCATTTTTCTTTCAAAATCCATAGACAATCGGGATTATCACTCTGAGATGAATGGTCACATATTTAGACTTTGGATTGAAAATTCTGTTCTCCCATCACTAGATCGACCATCTTGCCTAATAATGGATAATGCAGCGTACTACAACATTGTTGCACTTGAAGATAAAGTCCCGACGTCATCCAGTACAAAAGATGCTATTAAGATATGGCTCACAAAGGAGCACATACAATTTAATAACATGCACTTAAAACCTGAATTACTATCTCTAGTAAAGCAAAAACAAAGGACAAAGATTTTTCAAATAGATAAGATTATCCAAGAGCACGGTCATATAAGTTTGAGGCTGCCACCTTACCATGCTCATTTAAATCCAATAGAACTAATCTGGGCAAAATTAAAAGGACAAGTGGCAGATGAAAATACAACATTCAAAATATGCGATGTAAAGACTCTTGCTAATCTCGCTTTATTAAATATAGACAAAGATTATTGGGCTAAATGTGAAGACCACGTCTTAAAACAGGAAGAGGAATATTGGAAAAATGATGGTTTGTGGAATGTTCAACCCCAAACAGTTATTAATCTTTTAGACTCGTCTGATTCAGAATGAAAGTATATAGCCCCCACAATGTTGGCCCCTATATTACCTTAAATTAGTTCAACAAACGGTCCTTATCAGGACCACGCAACTATGAAAATTGGACATACAGGTATACCTTGATATTATCGTCCGTCCTCGAACTGAGAAGACAATAATTCTCCTGGTGTTTTTCCTTATTCAGTTATTTCCCCGGTACTTACGGTAATTTCTATTATTTAGGGGTTCACAATTTACAATTTTGACAAACATCAAAGAAATTCGCCGGTTTAATAAAACTGCAGCTGCAAGATATTTGTTAAATATACATTTAAAGGGTCTTTTGCATTCTAATAACATTTGGAAAATTTCAACAGTTTTTAACAAACGGTTACTGCGTAATAGCGTTTTTAAGTTGGGCACGTGATTTGAAACGAGCTATAATCTAATGGGTGCATCTCGCTCTATTTAGCGAAACATTAATTTTTTTATTTTTTTTGTGGGGGGGGGGGAGAGAGAATATACTGCCTGATCTTGAATCAAAGCGCCGCGTTGTAAGATATTTAACAAAATATAATTGAACAAAACTGTGAGATGTTAATTAACAACAAAACCGTGATTTCTTCATAACTTACAGCGCACAGCAAATAACTAATATTTTACTATGTAATTATAGTTATGATAATTTAAATCAATAATTTAAGGATCTATTTTACATAGCGTACACAACTGTCATCTTTATGTCGCAAATCATCAGATCAAATATCTGACAAGTTCATAATGGAAACGACAGACAATTCCAGATGGTATTGTTGTTTTTTTTATGAATATTCCCTTGTTTGCGATAAAATGTCGCTGAGAAAAAACCTACAAAATTGTCACTTCTTGAAAAGGAAAAGGGAAGAAGCGAAGTATTTCCGTGTTTCAGTCGATTTCAAATTTTTTTGAGAAAGTGTATGCCTCAAGAACGTCTCACAGCGCGGACTTGGATATCTATTGAAAAGGGGATCATCAAAGGACCTCAAAGTCAACCCACGTGACACGATGATCTTAATGAAAAATGTGTAGAAAAAGATGTCGATGAGTGAATTTACTGTGCATGCCTAATGAAAGTATACGAATAGACACTGTATTTTGTATACAGGTAATGCGACCTCTGTTTATGTCCTGGGCTCCTCAAGTTTCGAACTTGTCGTCCACCTCTGGGTGAATCATTTGTAAATAACAAGTTATGTAATCGTTTATAGGTAGGATTCAATCATAAATTTCGCATGGCTACTAACCGCAGTTATTACTGAACAGTGACATATTAACCATTAACAGAACGCACTAGCTGGCACTAGAGGCATAAACCAGATGAATAGAATAGAGACGACTTATGATTAGGTCAACCCAGTGTTGTCACGTGGTAACCATTCAGTGGCCCTCTGCACGCGACAGGACTGGCTAACAATAATCTAAAGACAACCGAGTGATGTCACGTGGTAACCACTCAGTGGCCCTCTGCACGCGACAGGACTGGCTAACAGGAAACTAAAGACAACCCAGTGTTGTCACGTGGTAACCACTCAGTGGCCCTCTGCACGCGACATGACTGGCTAACAGGAAACTAAAGACAACCCAGTGTTGTCACGTGGTAACCACTCAGAGGCCCTCTGCACGCGACAGGACTGGCTAACAGGAAACTAAAGACAACCCGGTGATGTCACGTGGTAACCACTCAGTGGCCCTCTGCACGCGACAGGACTGGCTAACGTGTCTCAACACAGGAAACTAAAGAGAACCCAGTGACGAAAAGGAAGACAGCTTACCCCGACTTCACTGATATCTCTGAGCCTGCCCACTGAGGAGGTGTACTCAAAAAACACCCCAAAACTTGTGACGTCATGAGTTATATGACCTCATTTTACCCAGGACCGACCCCGTCAGCAATGCTGAAAACCTCACAACTATTGGTCGCACCCCCCCCCCCACACACACACGCTCAGCGGGAAAACACATAAGATGTCGGGGGCGTAGACCACACCATCCAAAGTGTTGACGTCACATATTTCCAGGAATGTAGGGACATTTCTAGAAACAGTGTACGACTTACGATCTAGAACGTATTTCCCTGGCTGTAAATCCTAACACGTGAAAATATCTGGATCCACTGTGCTCATGCGCAATTTGTACATGGTTTTCTTAATCTGCTAGGCGCCAGAGAGTTGTCCATTATAGTTAATGTATATCCGAGAATTAGCAGCGGGCAGAGACCAGTAACAGGCTAATAGCAGTCCCAGTGAGATAATGCCAAGATGTAATTGTTTATTAATCGAAAAGAACAATGTATAAGGTCTTTTTCTTCATGTGTGCTAGGATGATGAGAGTAACATAATGATAATATAGACAAATAATTCATTTGTATTGATAATACGTGCCTATGAAAGCGAATCATGGACAGTAGACAAAGAAATGAAAAGTCGATTAGATGCCACAGAGACGCGATTTCTCAGGAGAGTGTTGGATGTTCAATGAACAGCTAAAAAAGACTAAGGAGGACGTCCTCAAAGAGGCCAACACTAAAAGAGAGCTCATAGGAAATATCAGAAAGAATCAAATAACATGCTTCGAGTCCATCATGAGAAGCGGAAAGTTGGAATACTTGTTTGCAACTGGCAATATACTGGGAAAGAGAGATCGCGGACGACAAAAAGAGAAAGTACTAGATAGCTTGATCTCATGGCATGGAAAACAGTCAACAACATAATTGATACGATATAGAGGGTTAAGGCAAAGAAATGCAAATGAATGCATGGAAATGCGAAGCTGCAGTAAAGCTGTATGTGAGGAAAAATTAAAAAATAGAAAAAAATGGTATGTTAGAAGCTTTACGTGATTAGTAGACGACACAGATTAAACGACGTTTCGGCCCAATAGGCCTTCAGCAGGAACAAACAAAAAAAAAACACACACACGGATATGTAAGTAAAACTAATAACAACATATCCAAAACAAAAATAATCGAAATATGTCTATGCTGTCTGTCAGGCCGAGGTAAAATGAAAAGGAAATGGTAACCTGAGTGTGGTTGTCGTGAATGTGCAGAAATGTGCGCAAATGCACACAGAACCAGATGAGCTCACACAGGGGTCAGTGTGCAAACACAAAGGAGAAAGAATAGAACATTAGACTAACAGGTGCTCAAAAGGCGGAAAAAGTGAGATGTCTGAGAGTGGGGTACAATAAAAACAAATGAGGGGTAAGGAGCACAGAAAAAAGGTATAGAGGAGAACACCGAAGTGTCTCATTGGGGACTAGAGGAGTAGAACTATAAATAGCTTGACATAGTAGATAGACCAAAGAACCCAAATGTGTGCATTAGAGAAGGCTATGCAAAAGGGAAGGAGCAACCAAAAGGAAACTATGTGTATGAGTGTGATACATTCATGCCTCGTGGGGTCAGCGAACCATACTGTACTATGAGGTGATTTTCTAAAGTATAGCGGCTGCGGTCGCCAGAGTGACAAAGGACAATACCAGTGACACGGATGTCGTCTTTGCCCTTGTGATCAGGGGAGTTGAAGTGGGAAGACACTGGAGTACAAGTATTCTGTTGGACATCCCGTAGATGTTCACAAAATCTTTCCGCTAATCTTCTCCCAGACTCACCAATATTGGTCATGTCGCATCGTTGGCATATGATGGCATAAATGATGTTGCGGGACACACATGTGAAGCCATGCTTGATCTCGAACCGTCCATTAGGGAATAAGACCGAGTCAGTAGGGAGCACATAGGCACAGGTGATACAGTTACGACCACAAGGGGCCGTACCGAAGTGCTGAGGGTGGGAGAGAGGGAGATGGCTCCTAACCAGAATATCTCTCAAATTCCTCTCGCGCTTGAAAGCGATCATCGGGGAATCACTAAAAAGGAGACGGGTGGTGGGATCAGAGAGGAGAATGGAACGGTAGCGGTGAGTATCTTCACAGCAGCTAAGTTGTGAGGATGATATGTGAGGGTGAGTATAGTTCTCTCAGAAGGGAGGCGGTTGGAAGGGGTAGGTGCCTCGGGACGGGAGATAAGGAGGAGACGCATGAGGGCAGACTGGAGGATCGAGTCTGGATAAAGCCGGCGGCTGAAGAAACCTAACATGAGGTGAGCCTGTAGGAGGAAATTTTGGTCATCCTGGCAGATGCGACGGGGACGCAATAACTTGGAGAACGGAAGAGAATCACGACAAGAAGGTGAATGGGATGAAGTGTAGAGAAGATAACAATGGGCGTCTGTGGGTTTATAGAAAACCTAGGTGTGGAGGCCAGAAGTACCCAAAGAAACGATAAGATCTAGGAAGGTGACAGAGGAAGTGGATATACAAGATGTGAACTTGATAGCTTTATGATAGCCACCAATGTGGTCGATAAACCTGGAGAGGTCATCCTCAGGTAGATCGATAAGTCCGAAGCAGCAATAAATTACAGTAAAATCCATTTAAAATCCATTTCATTGATACGATATAATGTGGATAGAAGATTGTTGAAGGACAAGATCGCCTAAGCCAACCGGCATGGCACATGATGATGAATACATGTGAACTGCTGGTTTTTGTTATTTATTTCCCAATAGTCTTTTCTATACACTCTGATTATTCATATTAAGACAGTAGTTCAGTAATTAGATGCTATTTATCCTTGTCTTTCATTCATTTTTTCTAACATTCTCTGAAATGTTCAATTTGTTTTCCTGGAAATATTTTCACCTGGGCAAAGGAACGTTTCGGTAGGAAGCTTCTGTAAAATGCCTATTTGGCTGCCAATCTTACCAAGAAATTGTGATGGTCGATAGCTCAGTGGTTAGTGAACTGAACTACAAAGGACAAGGGGTTGGGTTCAATCCCAACCGACGGCTTCTGGGTACACCAAACCTTAAATGGGTACCATATTTTTTGTGTGGGAAAATAAAGCGGAAGGGCGTAATACCGACCACATTACCCCAAAAATCATGTGCCGAAGGTCTGTAAAATGTATGGTCACTAACACCATATTCCCTATACGTCGCCACTTGGCGTGACGGGGGCGCTTTACTTTTTCTTACTAGCACTTCGGTACATGCCAGTTTGTAAACAACCTCAAGTTATTTAACAGAAGTTGAGAACTGCTGAACTACAGGCCAAGGCTCACTTACTATCTCCCATTATTGTTGTCAATTATTCTAGATTCTGAATATATCTAATGTTGGATTATCTCCATTTTCCCAGCGTCAAAGACCATCACCTAGTATAATTGATTAATGTGTGTCTCAAGTGAAAGTTGTCCGCTGTATGTAAATCGACACACAGTAACAGATTCATATATTTTATCTTCATAAATGCACAATGCCACTATAAGTTGAAGATATCCTCCATCCCAAAGTACGTTAGCGCTGATTTTCCTCTAAGCTCAGTTCAATAAATTACCGTAAAATCCATTTATTTTATATTGTGAAATATTCCGTATTAACCAAGTCATGGCAGAGTAATGAACTTTGCACATCAATATCAAAACAATTAACATTTCAGAATGACAGTCATGCACAAACACGTATAATATAAACTCTCTCTCTCTCTCTCTGCGATCAAGACTCAATCAGAGTAAGATTCCAGACTCTCTCAAGAAGGCAGCTGTCTGTTTAAATGAATCGATTGCCCTATATAGTTTTTCTTCCAGGGACGTGGGTGTGGACCACTTTTCTCTTCTCAGGTCTGTGTACTGGGGGCAATCCTGTAGAACATGTTTTGTAGTCATATTGTCCAGTGTACAGTGACAAAGGCTGGTTGTACCTATTTTGAATTTGGTGAACATGTGGTTTCTCATTCTATTGTGGCCAGTGCGTAGGCGAAGTATGACGACTTAATCCCTCCTTGATAGTTGGTGGTATCCGTCACTCTCGTTATGCTTTGGGTGTTCTCGTTTCCATTTTTCATGGAACTGACCCTTGAGGATGGATTTGGCTTCATCATAACTGAGCGGATGGTTCTCTTGCAGTAATCTTCCTCCCTCCTTTGCTACTTTGTCTGCGCGTTCGTTCCCGTGTATATTACAGTGTGATGGTATTCACTGAATGACTACTCTCTGGATGTTATTGCATAGTTGGTCCAGGGTTGTTCTCAAGTCATCTAGTTCATTGTTCTTGCGGTGTTTTTAGAGTTGATAAAACTGACAGTGCATCAGTCAGAATCACCAATTTATTGTGCATATTATTTTTGTGTTGAGTAGCCAGTGTTGCAGGATCTCTGATGGCCTCAGTTTCTGCTTTAAAGTTGTTTGAGAATTTTCCAGTAACTATTGACTTGGTTATCTCGTCCTGATTATTCAGCATCAAGAACATACCTCCCCCTCCATTTCTGGTGGCATTTGTAGCAGAGCCATCTGTGTATATGTGGGACCAAGAGCCATCTGTGTATATGTGGGACCAAGAGTCCTGTGGGTAGGTATCGTGTATGTGATTTTCTGCTACGTGTTTTCTTTCTGTGTCGGATTGGGTGCCTTTTTTCATGATTCCTGTTATATTTTCCTTAAGTTCTGGTATTTTATGTTTCCCATGAGGAGACATATCAGATGGCCCCAAGGGTTTCGATTTTGTTTGAGAAAGTACTGGGTCTCCAGTAGTTAGTTCATTGACAATTGCAGCGAAGTTGCTCCTCTTTAGTCGTGCAATTCCTGAATCATTTATTCTTTGGTGCATGGGGTGGCTAAGGAGCCTTCTATATTTCTCCGCTTGTTGCAAAACTTTAGTGACCCGTCTGTCATCTAAGGTATGTAAACCTGTTACTGTTTCTAGAGTCTTGATAGGTGTAGATTTCATAGCATCCGTGATGATACGGGCAGTTTGGTTCTGTGTTCTGTTAATTTTGCTAAGATTGGAAGCCATAGCCCAGTCTGTGACTCCAAACTCTAGAACTGGTCTGACTCTTCCAACGTATAGTCTTTTCAAAATATTGCTGTCTGCCCCACAGCCCGTTCCTGCCAATTTCTTCATAATATTTGTTCGTTTTCTGGCTTTGTTCCTTGCTCTGTCTATCAGATTTTTCCAAATCATTCTGCGATTCATGGTGATGCCAAGATATGTTGGGATTTGGTAAATAGGGAGTGTATGGTCTTTTATCTTCAAGTTTGCAGAGAGTGTGTTTCTTGATAGGCTGACAATTGCATATGTAGTTTTTTTTTCGTTGATTAGTAAGAACCAGGTGTTCGTCCATTTTTCAAGTTCACCTTGGGCATCTTGCATCCTGGGTCCAGCCACCGACATACTTTCCTCGCGAGCCCAGATCATCTGCGTATATTGCTGAGTGTATTAGAGTGGAATATCCATTACGATGTCATTTATGAAAATTAAATAGTGTTGGGGACAAGACTCCGCCTTGTGGGACACCTTGTTCGATAGAGAACTTCTTAATTAGTTGACCTTGAACTTGTACTCTGGCCGTTGTATCCTGAAGGTATTGAGAGACCCAATTGAATAAACGACCTTGAATGCCAAGTATAAATAGCTTGTTCTTTTAACCCTCTCGCCAAACCCTATCAAAAGCCTTCTCCATGTCAACTCACTCTGCCAGTGTGTGTTTCTTTTCTTGTAGAGCATCCTCTATTTCCTGTGCAATGTAGGTGACCAGGTCTTCAGTTGATCTGTGCAGACGAAGGCCACTTTGTTGTGGTACGATTTGTTTTGTCTCCAAATGCCACATAAGTCTTCTGTTAACCAGCCTTTCCATGAGTTTACTCAGGCAGCTCAGTAGGCTAATTGGTCTATAGCTACTTGGGTCTAGTGGGTCTTTTCCACGCTTGAGGATGGGAATCATAATAGCTTCTTTCCAGATTGCCGGAACATGACCTCTCTTCCAGATAGCATTTATTATCCTTAGAAGCTGGTCTCGGCTTTCTGTCCCAGATTTAGGAGCATTTCTTTGGAGATTATATCTTTACCAGGGGAACTTTTGAGCTTTAATTCAGTTGGGGTAACGATGGTCATCTGATGCACTTCTGGTACTAAAGGCATGTGTTTAGCATATTGGTTTTCCCACCTTGCAGTTTTCTGTTTGTCGATTGGAATGTTTATTCTACTAATGTTTTTGTAAGTATCTATTAGTAGATTTGCTGTCCTTTTGCCTGTGAGGATGTTCTGATTGTGTGTTAATGATATTGGAGGCCGGCAGTTGTTTTCGTCACTCAGAGCTTTCGCAAGTTTCCATAGTTTATGACCATCTTTGTCTAGATTAAGGCTCTCTGTTTTGTCTATCCAGCTCTGTCTTGCTGATATCATGACCTCACGCCTGCATTTGGCCTAGGATGCTTTGTAGGCAATGTTGCTCTCTGTGCTGTGTGATGTTTCAGCTAGTTCTCTGGCAGAGTCCAGTTCCTCTTCTAGTCTTTGTATTTCCTTGCTCCAGTATGGCTTGTAGTTTCTTCTTGCTCCTCTAGGAATTGATTCTTTAGCAGCTCTAAGGATACCATTTGTTAACCGCTCTATCATATTATTGACCTTCTTTTCGTGGGTGTTGATAGGCGCAGTATATGCATCAGTGAACCGTGCAAACTTTGCCCAATCTGTTCTCTTATAGTTCCAGCGGGGAAGAGGTATTGCAACTCCTGTTTGTGAGCAAGAGCCACTGAAAGTTTGACTGGTCTATGGTCACTATCTCCAAGTTGGTTCAGCATTTATTGTTTATATAAACGTAAGATGTCCAGCAACTATCGAGTTGAAACAATCACGCTACATATGGATTTCAAATCTTTTCATAACTATTTTGAGAGGTCATTGGGGCACCACTAATAGACTTCGCTAATCTTATCTATCTTTCTTTATCTTCAGTCATTCTTTCGATTGCAAAGTATAGGCCCGTACATTCATTTGTGTTGCCTTCCAAGCACTCCCACGTCCTACCCCTCCTTTTCCCTCATTTCGCAGTTCATTGTACGATGGTGTGAATCATCAGGTTTCAACCTGTGGTCTACAACATCTCGGCCGAGATTTTCATGAAATATTGAATGAAACATTCTCGAGGACCGATTGGTGTTAGAACAATGCAAACCGGCATGTTTATTTAACGTGTATGAATACCAACGAAGGTCACAAGGTACATATAGTTGATTATTTCTGATTAATCAAATTAATAATTTTTTTTTTTTTTTGCTAGAAATTGTTCGATCTTTTTTTTTTTTTTAGGAAATTGTAGAACTGTGTACTAAGAGACAAAGTAAATTATGAATTTTGTTATTTATTAATTAGATAGGTGGCAAATTAGTTATCAAAGGTAGTTAATTAGCCATTTATTTATTAGTAATAGTAGGGAGTCTCGGTAGACTAGTTGGGATAACTACCCGACTGGGTTACCGAATTTCGGACATCCCGTGTTCGATTCCCGCTGGAGCAGTGTGAGTGGTACTAGTGGTTGGAAAAAAATTCTCCCCCCCCCCATAGTCGACCCAGCCGCTGGCAGAAATGGGTACCAGGGTATTACCCTGGGAAGGTGGGGAATGTCACCTCGCATCGCAAGTTTCGATGCTTGAAGTGACACTATCCAGAAATCTCTGAACATTTCTGGATAGGCGGTCGAACAGACATGGGTGAAAACTCGCGTGCTAAGACGCCGATTCAAGTCTTGTACTTTACCTTTACCTTTATTAGCAAATAGTTGTTTGTTATCAGTCTTCGAAGCCAATGAGTATTCTCATTATGAGGAAGGTTTGTCATTTTAAGTCTAGTTAACCTGATTTGGGATCAGCGCCACCTATCTACTTGAAGTTAGGTATATATTTGTAAAGCTTCTCGCAGTCAAATGTTTTCATTTTTCAACGGCCATGATGTTACGTTTACAGACGTTTTTGTAGTGGAGAAGTGGTCTTCTTTTATGTTGTTTACTAAAGACTGTCTCTCTTAGCTGCATGCACTATGGCTACGAGAATCTGGCCACCTTGCATGTAGCATAGATGACCTAGCCATCTTAGACGTTGTCGTTTGAGGATAGTGAACATACTAGTTAAGTAAACGTTCCCTCCAAGCCTTGCTAGGCGTATGGGGAATATAGTGCTTGTGACCATAATTTTCTATGACCACATCAACATTTCTGGGGTATGTTGTCGGTATCACGCCAGGCCGCCTTTACGTACTAGAAAAATATATAGTACCCATCAATTTTAAAGGGTGGGGGAACCTCGGAGCCTTGTCAGTCAAAAAAAATCCGCCACTGCTAGTGATCGAACCCGGACACTTCTGGTCAGGAAGCGAGCACACTAACCACCCAGCCACCGAGGCGAGCACACTAACCACCCAACCAACAAGGTTCTTGTTAGTACCATACATTTGATTTCTTTCTTCTTTGTCTGGACATGAGATACCAAATATGTACCTTATAAAGCGCAAGTGAAAAATTGCGTTCAGAATGTTCATTTCATGACGTATATAAAGGTCAGGTACTACTGACACAAATTAATGTGATCACTGCTATGTTCAAAGCTGTCTTGGTGTTGATGGCCATGAAGTCCTTGTTCTAAACTCTTAGTGACAAACTAGACAGAGTAGACGAGACTATGTCGATTCTCCCTTATAGTTTCGACTTCTTCCAGTGAGATGTTATCGGTGACTGCGAACCAAAGAGAGTTAAATTTGTTTACTACTTCATTCAATCTATGTCTACTCATGACGATGTTTAGAGTTCAGCTCTTTGGGGTATCATACTTGCCTTTTCATTTAATTTAAGATCAACCAAGAAGAAGGCGATAAGACATCTACGAGACCTTGAACTTTCCAGCAGAAGAAGGGGGAGACCTGAGACATATATTTCATACAGGCTGTGATGAATGCAAATTTCCGCAAAGAAAATTCCACCTGATGATGATAATGATGAAGATGATGATGAGTAGGTTAACATAAAAAATAAGACAATTTAGTGAATCGAAAACATAATGCTAATTAGGCATGTTATATGGGAGCCCCGATATCTCAGTGGTTAGTGAACTGGACTACAAAGGACAAGGGGTAAGTTTCGATTCCAACCGACGGCTTCCGGGTTACCCAGCCTTAAATGGGTACTGGATTTTTTTCTGGGAAAGTAAACCAGCACGGGCGTAATACCGACCACATTACCTCAAAAATCATGTGCTGAAGGTCTGTAAAATATAGGGTCATTAACATCATATTTCCCTATACGCACTTGGCGTGACGGGGGTACTTTACTTCTTTTAGGCACGTTATGCTAGTGATACCCACGATGTATATAAACGTAATATGTCCAGTATTTTATTTAACATGTTTTTGTTAAAAGTCGAGTTTACCTGGCAATGATTACCGTCAGATCTACGGTAAAATGAAGTTTGTGATTCTACCCATAGTTTTGTTATAAAGCTGGTTATTTGGTCGGCGGTTAGCATGTCGAATCTTTTATTTATTTGCTGAGATAGATAGTTAGTAGTAAGTTTGTTAGTTGGTTTGTTAGTTAGTTTATTACTTAGTTCGTTAGATTATTCGCTAGTTAGTTCGTTAGTCAGTGGTAAGTTATGGTTAGTTTGTTGATTCTTATATTCATTTGCTCTGATAGATTGTTAGTTCGTTTGTTAATTCGTTAGTTATTCGTTAGTTTCTTCATTAGTCAGTGGTAAGTTATGGTTAGTTTGTCGATTCTTATATTCATTTGCTCTGATAGATTGTTAGTTCGTTTGTTAATTCGTTAATTTATTTGTTAGTTTGTTCATTAGTCAGTGGTAAGTTATGGTTAGTTTGTCGATTCTTATATTCATTTGCTCTGATAGATAGTAGTTAGTTCGTTTGTTAATTCGTTAGTTTATTCGTTAGTTTGTTCATTAGTCAGTGGTAAGTTATGGTTAGTTTGTCGATTCTTATATTCATTTGCTCTGATAGATTGTTAGTTCGTTTGTTAATTCGTTAGTTTATTCGTTAGTTTGTTCATTAGTCAGTGGTAAGTTATGGTTAGTTTGTCGATTCTTATATTCATTTGCTCTGATAGATTGTTAGTTCGTTTGTTAATTCGTTAATTATTTGTTAGTTTGTTCATTAGTCAGTGGTAAGTTATGGTTAGTTTGTCGATTCTTATATTCATTTGCTCTGATAGATAGTAGTTAGTTCGTTTGTTAATTCGTTAGTTTATTCGTTAGTTTCTTCATTAGTAAGTGGTAAGTTATGGTTAGTTTGTCGATTCTTATATTCATTTGCTCTGATAGATAGTAGTTAGTTCGTTTGTTAATTCGTTAGTTTATTCGTTAGTTTCTTCATTAGTAAGTGGTAAGTTATGGTTAGTTTGTCGATTCTTATATTCATTTGCTCTGATAGATAGTAGTTAGTTCGTTTGTTAATTCGTTAGTTTATTCGTTAGTTTCTTCATTAGTCAGTGGTAAGTTATGGTTAGCTTGTCGGTTATTATATTCATTTGCTCAGATATATTGTTAGTAGTTTTTTCGTTTGTTTGTTCGTTAGTTTATTCGTTAGTCAATGGTGAGTTATGGTTAGCTTGTCGGTTATTTATTTTTTGCTCAGTTAGATAGTTAGTAGTAAGTTCGTTAGTTAGTTCGTTAGTTTTTTGTTAGTTAGTTCGTTAGTTTGTTAGTTAGTTTATTAGTCAGTGGTAAGTTATGGCTAGCTTGTCGGTTCTTTTATTTGTCTGCTCAGGTAGATTATTAGTAGTTAGTTCGTTAGTTTTTTCGTTAGTTAGTTTGTTCGTTAGTCAATGGTTCGTTAGTTTGCCCTAAGTACATGTGGCCATAAACCTGAATTTTGGCAGCGCACATTTTCCAGATACTTTTGGTATACTATTTGTACATATATATTGCTTAGTAAAGTAAAGTACCCCCCGTCACGCCAAGTGGCGGCGTATAGGGAAATATGGTGTTAGTGACCCTATATTTTACAGACCTTCAGCACATGATTTTTGGGGTAATGTGGTCGGTATTACGCCCGTGCTGCTTTACTTTCCCAGAAAAAATCCGGTACCCATTTAAGGCTGGGTGAACCCGGAGCCGTCGGTTGGGATCGAACCCTACCTCTTGTCCGTAGTAGTCCAGTTCACTAACCACTGAGCTATCGCGGCTCCTACTAATTTTTAGGGAATTAGTAAAACCCAGGTGTCCTCGCCAGGGTACGAACCCGGCTGTTGCCGTGGTAAGCCAACCGCCTATCGATTGCGCTAACCGGACACCTATATATATTGCTTATTTATATTATTTTCTTTCTGTTTGGCACGTACATATATAAATATATTCAAGGATAACTGCTATTTTTAATTACACTAGTATCACATGTACGTATTATTATTATTATTCACATTCATAGCCATCTCTGTAAATGAGTAAATAAACAAACAATAAAAAATGAAATAAAATTTCCACTTCAAAATACTAAAATAATTCCTACACAAAATTTACATAAAAAGCTATTTCCCTATTTTTATATTAGATACATATCTAAACATTGTGTTTATTTTCATTCATTGTGTACCCCAAATAACATATGTATCACTCAAAATATAATGTGATATGTAAACAATATGTCAAAATCAATCTATTTTTGTGCTTACACTATGTTGAAATATTCAGAAACAGACCTTGCAAAAATCGACTTCAATGATATCATTTTGTCTCTATTCCTACTAGAACTGAATATTTCAAATATATTTCGAATCTATACATTTAGTTGCATTTGAAACACAAATATTTATGTAGAACTATTCTAAAAGATCTTTACTGTATAGAGTCTATCAACATTGAAAATAAATCATCTGTAAACTATCATATGTCGGCGATTGAAATTAAATAAAAACTCGCATGTCAAACAACACAATGCAAATGTTATTCAAATCTAATCATCATCATCATCAAGTACATCATGTACCATGCCTGCTGGCGTAGGTGATCATGTCTCTACACAATTTTCGATCTCAATAGTTATTTATCATTTCTGTTGTTGACCTTCTGCCAAGCCATTCTCTTAAGCTGTCTGGTATCGTTTCTCTTTGATTCCCTCTATCTCTTCGTCCCTCAGTTTTCCCAGTTATTACAATGTATTATGGCTCTTACCTTCTCATTACACGGCCACAAAATGATGATTGTTTTTTTTTGTTGTAATATTGGATATCAGCTCTCACTTTGCTTTGGCCTCTTTCTGAGCGTTTTCATTACTTTTCTTAATATGTCCATGATATTCTCAACATTCTTCTGTAAAACCACATTTCTAAAGCCTCCAGTGATTTTCGTGTCTGTTGTTTTATTGTCAATGATTCACATCCATATGTTAAGACTGGCTCTACATTACATTTACGAACTCTATTTCTTGTGTCCATTGTCAAAAATGGATTGCACAGTATCTTCCTCATTCTTTATTTAGAGAGCTGCTATTGCCTGAGCCATTCAGCATCCCATTTCTGTTGTACATCTATCATCTATTTACCTATTTTAATATTCCTCAACTTGTCGTTATTGTGCATTGCGATGATGTCTTTTTCTTTGTTACTAACATTTCTTATGTCTTTTTGCTATTAAGGCTGAGTTCATTAATTTTGCTTTCTTCCATTATAATGTCTAACCATTCTTGTAACTCATTTTCCCAGCGATTAAGACTATCATCAGCATACCTTGAATTATTTATTATTATGATACCAGGTAATAGTAATACCAGGGCATTACCCTGGGAAGGTTAGGAGTGTCGCCTCGCATCTGAGTTTCGATGCTTGAGGCGACACTATACAGAAATCTCCTAACATTTCTGGATAGGCGGACGGTTCAAGTCTCGAACTTTACCTTTACCTTTTCCTTTATTTACATTATGAATCCCAATTGTTATTTCAGGCATGCCTCTTATGGATCTTAAAATAATCTCGCTAAATACATTAAACAAATTTGGTGACAGCACTCATCCTTACCTAACACCATGTTTTATTTGTTGAAACGTTCCCAATTGATTTTCAGCTCTATTGCCCGCTGTTTGTTGCTAGTTGATGTTCTTTATTATTCTTAGATCTTTGCTGTCTACATTTATGCCTTCTGAAATTGTGATTATTTCTTGGTGCGTTACTTTGTCAAATGCTCTATATCTTATTGAAATCTACAGTGATGAAATTAAAGTCAGTCAATTTAAAACATGGATTCGATTATGTATGGGTGTTTATCAACGGAATAATCATATGGTTAGCGTACAAGCGTTGAGTCACTCGCGCTAAGTCAGTGGGTTGTTCGACGGTTCATTTAATCTCCTGTGTTTTATATTAGATTTAGTTTAGTTAATTAGTCAGTTATTTAAATATCTAGTCACTTATGTAAATAGTTATTTAACAAGTCATTTAATTAAATAGTTTGTAAAGTTATATACGAGTTAGTTTGTTAGTTATTTATCGCTAATTACGCAGTTATTTAGCTAATCAGTCAATTCAGTTTATTAGTCAGTTATTTCATTTGTCTTTTAGTTTATTTGTTATTAACAATGAATTAAAGATAAATTCGCAGTCACAATATCAAACAAATACCAAGACCTCCAACAACTAGAAAATGCAATAAATATTAAAGATCATTGGAAACAGGTAAAAGATATATGGAAAGAGACATGCGAAAAAAACACTAGGGAAAAGAGAACGCCAGAATAAGACATGGATGACAACAGAGACCTTGGACAAAATTAAAGAAAGAAAGAACAAGAAAGCAGACATAAATAAAAGCAAAATGAGAAGTAATAAAGCCAAGACACAGGAAGCTTACACAGAGGTGAACAAAGACGTGAGAAGATGCATTAAAAGGGATACGAGGAAATATATTGATGAACTAGCTAAAGAGGCAGAAGAAGCAGCAAATAAAGGGAATATGAAAGAACTGTAGAATAGCACAAAGAAATTAAGTGGAAAATAAAAACAGACCAATGCCTTTATTAAAGATAATAAAGGAAATATGCTTAGTAATATAAGGGGACAAATGGAGAGATGGAAAGAGCACTTTGAAGAACTTTTGAACAGACTCAGTTCAAATAATCCACCAGATATACTACCAGCAGAAGAAGAGTTACAAGTTAACTGTGGAAAACCAAGCAAAGAAGAAATAATGAAAGCCATCAAACTATTAAAAATGTGTACAGCCACAGGACCAGATGAAATTCCTTCGGAAGCCATCACAGCAGATATTAACACCTCTACCAAGATGCTACATAATCTATTAGATACAATTTGGGAGAGGGAAGAAATACCTAAAGACTGGAAAAAAGGTTATATGATCAAACTACCAAAGAAATGAAGTTTACAGGAGTGCACAAATTATAGGGGAATTATGCTACTATCAGTGCCAGGAAAAATATTAAGCAGAATAATTCTGGAGAGACTAAAAGAGGCCATAGAGAAACATTTGAGAGATGAACAAGCAGGTTTTAGGAAGAACAGATCATGTGCTGATCAAATAACTACTCTACGTATAATAGTCGAACAAAGTTTAGAAATAAAATCCCCACTTTATATTGGATTCATAGATTACGAAAAGGCATTTGATAGTTTAGACAGAAGAATGCTTTGGAAGTTGCTGAGTCATTACGTAATCCCCATAAAGTTTATTAACCTGATAAAAACAATGTATCTATCAATTGACCTTTCGAGCCGTAACCGGCCCATAGGGCGTAGACGAAGATACACCTTCTCCTATATGAATTTTTGTTCTAGCAGTTTTCTTTTAAAGATATTTTATCAAATCTCGCCATCTGTCTCTGTTCTGTGCAAGCAGTTCTATCTCATTGAGGGAGCCGATCCTGCTGCTCTTGCCTCTCTCATCAATGTTCTTCTCAGTGTCTCCCTGGGTCTTCCTCTTTTTTCTTTTACCTGTTGTTTCCCATATGAGGGCTTGCTTTGCTATTCGATTATTATCTCTTCTCATCACATGTCCAACGTATGACCATCGTCTTTTCTTTATTACTGAAGATATTAGTGGTTGATTGGCGATTTCTCTAATTTCCTCGTTTGTTTTGAATTCGTTCCATTCTATACCAAGTATTTTCCTTAGACATTTATTTTCGAATGCGTTCAACTTTGTTTCTATATCTCTTGTTGTTTTCCAGCTTTCACACGCATACGTAAGGGTTGATAGTACATTTGATTTGAATAGCCTAAGTTTTGTGTTTGTGCTAATGAGTTTTGATTTCCACAACTTTTCAAGGCTTCTGAAAGACATTGCTGCTTTAGCCAGTCTGATTCTAATTTCTTTGCTCGTATCCCCTTCTCGATCAATGTAACTTCCAAGATAGATAAAGTGATCGATCTCTTCTACTGGTTTGTTTTCCATGTATATTTTGTCACTTGTTGGAATTAAACTTTTCATGACTTTAGTCTTTTCATGATTCACCTCAAGCCCAATTTTGCTGGCTATTGATGATAGTTCATTTGTGTTTTCCTGCATCGTTTTTATCTGACTGCTGATGAGAACTATGTCATCAGCAAAGTCGAGGTCCTCCAAATGGTCTCCTTGTATCCATTCGATGCCTTTATTACCAGTGCAGCATTTCTTCATTATGAAGTCCATAACAATTCCAAATAACAAGGGCGATAAAATACATCCTTGTTTAACCCAGTTTCTATTGGGAAACATTCGCTCAGTCCTTCCTCTGTTCGAACTGCACATGTGTAACCATCATACATGTCTTTGATAATATTTATGATTTTTGATGGTAAACCATATTGCTTCAGAATTTTCCACAAAGAATCTCTATGAATACTATCAAATGCTTTTTTGAAGTCGATGAAGTTAAGTACAAAAGGTTTTTGCTTTTCAATGTGTTCCTCCAATATAAGTCGTAGAGTGAAAATGTGGTCAAGACAGCTTCTCCCTTTCTAAACCCAGCCTGTTCTTCACGCATTACTGTATCTATTGAATCTTTTATTCTATTTAGGATGATTTTACAGAATAACTTTGAGGCAACTGACAAAAGTGTCACGCCTCTCCAGTTGTTACAATCTCTAAGATTGCCCTTTTTTGGGATCTTAACAATGATTCCTTTTTCCATTTATGAGGCGTCTTCTCTGTTTTCCAAATGATGTTGAACATTTTTGGAGATGTATTAAATTATGGCTATCAATTGCCTTGAGGATCTCAGCTGTTAACTTATCCTCTCCAGCAGCCTTGTTATTGGCCATTAGCTTTAAGGTGGTTTCTATTTCACTCAAGGTGAAGTCATCTAAATTTACATCTAATTCTGCTGCTGGTGTTTCAGCTTCAAAATCTATTAAACTGTGAGGTAGTGGACGGTTAAAACAATGTATGAAGGAACGAAATGTAGTGTGGTGCATGAAGGACAGCTAACAGAAGCATTTGAAATAAGAATAGGAGTAAGGCAGGGATGCCTTCTGTCTCCATTTCTCTTTTTTAGATTGGATTATGAAAATAACTCAAAAAAACAGAAATTGAATCCAGTGGTCACTGACCAAACAACTTGATGATTTAGACTTTGCTGATGACATAGCTCTCCTATCACACAGCCATCAACAGATGCAGGATAAAATGAGCATACTAGATGAGAGATCACAACAGCTAGGACTGAATATTAATAGAGATAAGACCAACATTATGAGAATTAATACAGTTGGCAATAACCAAATAAAACTAGGAGAAATACCTCTATTAGATGTACAATCTTCCATATATCTGGGCAGTAATATAGATAAAGAGGGAGGAACAGAAAATGATACCAATATGAGGATATCAAAAGCAAGAGGAGCTTTCATTGGACTGGGAAACATATGGAAATCCAATGAAATTATGTTAAATACAAAAATAAAAATTTTCAACTCAAATGTTAAGTCGGTCCTATTATATGGCTGTGAAACATGGAGAACAACAAAATTGACACTCACGAAGATACATACTTTCATTAATGGATGCTTATGCAGAATAAAAGGATGGAAATGGCAGGACAAAATCACTAACATAGAATTATGGAAATGTACCAGGCAAACTCCAGTGGATAAAGAGATACAGCGAAGACGATGGCGCTGGATAGGACACACACAACGGAAGCCAACTGAGAGTATTACACAACAGACCCTTTTTGGAATCCCCTAGGGAAAAGACAAACAGGAAGACCGAGGAATTCTTGGAGAAGACAGATAGAAGCAGAGATGAAGATGATGGGGAAGACATGGAATGATCTTAAAATAATGGCAAAAAACAGAACGACTTGGGAAGTGTTTGTTGAAGACCTATGCTCCACTGGGAACTAAAACAGGTAGAAAAAGAAGAATAATCTGATCGTTTATTTTTTCTGTCAGTTGATTTATTAATTTTTCTTTTTGACGATTTAATTTATTTTGTTCAGTTACCTTGTTTGTCAGTTAGTAGTTCCGTATTTAATAATTAATCAATAATTTGGTTAGTCTTTATGTCCGCATAGTTGATTTCTTAGTCCGTTAGTAAATTAGTTTAGTTAATTAGTCAAATTAATTAGTCTGTCTCTTAGTCATTTAGTTGATCATCATGTGTCATAACTATTGGCGTCGACGATCATATCCTTCCACAATTTTCTATCTACAGTGCATCGTATCAGTTCCGTTGTTGACTGTTTTCCATGTCATGACACCAAGGTATCCAGTATTTTCTCTCTTTGTCGTCCGCGATATCTCTTTCCTTTTATTTTGCCAGTTTTAACCAAGTATTTTAATTTTCATCTTCTCATGATGTGCCCGACGAATGTTGACTGTTTCTTTCTGATTTTTTTTTTCGGAACTCCCTTTTTGTGTTGGCCTCTTTGAGAATTTCCTCATTGGCCTTTTTAGCTGTGCAGGGAACTTTCAACATTCTTCTGAGAAATCCAGCTTTGTGACCTCTAATCGTCTTTTTAATTTGTTTGTCTACCGTCCATGATTCGCTTTCATAGGTTAGAATTGGTTCATTTGATGAACTCACTTTCTCCCATCTATTGGCATAGATTTGTTGCATAAAATATTTTTCATTTTCTGAAATGCTATTTTGGCCTCGGCTATTCTGCTTTTTACTTCTGTGGGTCATCTCCCATCTGATGTTGTTATTGTGCCCAAGTATTTGAAACGTTGCACTTGTTTCAGATGTGTCCTATTTATTTTTATGCTGCATGATGGTGATGGTTGTTTCTTTGATATGACCATTACTTCTATTTTCTTACTCTTCAGACTCAGATCTTTCTTGTTACTTTCTTTTACAATTATGTCATTCATTTACGTTATTCTAGGTTAGTTAATTAGTCTGATTGGTTAATTTGAACAATTAGTAGGCTATTTATATGTTTAAATATATGGTGAGTTAATCTGTTGTTTTGTTAGTCAGCTAGTCATTTAGTTTATTACTTAAATATTTAATGAGCTATTTTTTTTCTCTGTTAATCAGTTAGTGTATTTAATTAGTCGATTAGTTTCGTTATTTAGGAAGTTTCTTTATCAGCTAGTTTAGTAGTAGGTCACTTAGGTATTTATTTATTTTGTCATTTAGTTAGTTAAATTAATTAGCCAGTTAGTTAGAAAGTTAATTTAGTTAGTTAAATTAATTAGCCAGTTAGTTAGAAAGTTAATTAAGTTATTTAAATTAATCAGCCAGTTAGTTAGAAAGTTAATTTAGTTAGTTAAATTAATTAGCCAGTTAGTTAGAAAGTTAATTTAGTTAGTTAAATTAATTAGCCAGTTAGAAAGTTAATTTAGTTAGTTAAATTAATTAGCCAGTTAGTTAGAAAGTTAATTTAGTTAGTTAAATAAATTAGCAGTTAGTTAGAAAATTAATTTAGTTTGTTAAATTAATTAGCCAGTTAGTTAGAAAGATAATTTAGTTAGTTAAATTAATTAGCCAGTAAGTTAGAAAGTTAATTTAGTTAGTTACCTTGTCATGAAAGTATGTATTTATTTATATACGTATTCAATTGTCAAAAGTAGACAATTTTAAATATCTGGGTAGCACGTTATCACAAGACAATAACCAAGAGACAGAGATAGATGTAAGGTGTAACAAAACATGCCAAATTATAGGCCAAGTATCAACACTATTGAAAAACAAAGCAATAACTACGGAAGCAAAAAGGGCAATATACAAATCAATTTTTCTACCAACTCTGAGTTATCAGTGCCAGAATTGGACGCTGGACTCTAGAACAATAAGAAAAATAACGACCACCGAAATGAAATGTGTCAGAAGAATGACAGGAAACAGCTTAAGGGACAGAGTAAGAAACACTGACCTGAGGAAGAAACTCGAAATTGAACCAGCCATCGAATACATAAAGAAACAACAGCTAAATTGGTTCGGCCACATAACAAGACAAAAAGAACTAACAATGACTCAAAGAGCCTTAAATAAACGCTACGATTAAGAGGAAGACGAGAAAGAGATGGATACAGAGAATACTAGAGTCACTAGGAGGGATAACATCAGGAGAGGCCAACAGAAGAGCAAAGAATCTCAGATTGTTTCTCCCCTCGACCACAACGGCAGCAGAGGAAGGGTAGAAGAGGAAAGAAGAAGAATTCAATTCGTTTGCTCAGTTAGTTCAATTAATTTGTTAGTTAATCGATTGGGTCAGTTAATTAGTCAGTTTTGTTAGTTAGTCTATTGATAGTCAGTTTAGTTAATTAGTCAGTTTAACAATTAGTTTACTTAACTGTCATTCTAAATTAGTTAGTTTGTTTGTTAGTTACTTGGTTAGTTTAGTTAATTAGTCATTCAGTTTCGCAGTTAGTGAGTAAGTTAATTAGGTGGTAATTTAAATAGTTAGTTAATCAGTTTGTTAGTTGAGCGTCTGAACTTACGTTTTGTCTTTCTCCTGTTTATTTGTGTGAGAGGGTAGGGTTGGCTTTGAGATACCAAATGAATCTTCTCAAGATCATTCCCTTATTTAACACCATGGTAGAAATCAATGTGCTATAATTTACCTGTGCTACTGAAGAGATCTGCGGTTTAATTACACGTCTGGATCGATCAATAGCCTGTAGTTTATGGAGTCCATGTTACCTCCACTAATGTTATGCAAATGTGCTTCCACTTGTTGGTATAACCAGAGCTTGATATGTCTCGAAATGGCTGTTACATTTTAAACGTAGAATGAAAGCCTACGATAATTACAAACGTGTTGATCCGATAAACTGATCAATTCATCATCATCAGCATTGAATGTCGTCTCCGCATTGATGGTTGGCTACCAGGAACCGTCATTCCGCTCTGTCTTTTGCTTTCATGTGCATGCTGTCATAGGCTGACTTGTCCATCTTTTGAGGTTACTCGTCGATATTAGTCTTTGTCTGCCTCTGCCTCTGTTACCTTGTATTTTCCCTTCTAAGATTACTCTTATTAGGATGTTGTGTCGTTTAAAACTGGCCTGACAATCTCATTTGTCTTGTTCGAATTGTATTTAGTAGTTGTTTTTTTTTCGTTTTTGATTGTTTTAAGACTTCATCGTTTGTTTTCCTTTCTTTCCATACAATTCTACCTATTTTTCTATAAATCTACATTTCAAAGGCGCATGTTTTACTAATGGAAAACAAATCAGACGGAAAAAATGTAATAAAAACTACAAAACTGAAAATCAATCATTGTAATATAGACAGGATATTCAGCGAAGAGGGAGAAAGTAAAGTACCCCCGTCACGCCAAGTGGTGTATAGGGAATATGGTGTTAGTGACCATAAATTTTACATACTTTCAGCACATGATTTTTGGGGTTATACGTGGTCGGTATTTACCGACCTTACTTTCCTAGAAAAAAATCCGGTACCCATTAAAGGCTGGGTGAACCCGGAAGCCATCGGTTGGGATCGAACCCTACCTCTTGTCCTTTGTAGTCCAGTTCACTCCAGTGAGCTATTGCGGCTTCCGAAGAAGAGAAAGAAAGAGGTTAATTATTAACTTGCCAAAGACAGTCAAAGAAAAATGTGCAAGGAGAAAGTGAACCATAATATTATCAACAAAACATATTTTGATTACAGAACTCATCAAATACAATATACCAGAATTAGAATTTGAAGTTGTGTAACCACATTCGCACAGACTTGGAATAATTGAAGCACAACCAAAGGAATGGAAGAATGGAGCGGTTATAAAAATGACATTTTATAGACTGAAATAACTGGATAGTTAACACAATTACATTACCATATTTGCCCTGGCACTCGGCAGAGTTATTGTACAATTAAACAGTGACCGGTAAATCTAAAACCACGGAGAGTGAGTTACAGACATGAATAAACATGTGAAGTAACATAACAATGTGTTTAGACGTTTGAACTAGATGTGATCGAAGACAACAAATAATAAATGGACATTTATCATCAACTGAAACTTCCGAGGCGATTACGTTCAGGTGGACAGGAGAGATGACAACATCGGGAATAAATGGCGACTACGTTCAGGTGGACAGGAGAGATGACAACATCGGGAATAAATGGCGACTACGTTATGGTGGACAGGAGAGATGACAACATCGGGAATAAATGGCGACTACGTTCAGGTGGACAGGAGAGATGACAACATCGGGAATAAATGGCGACTACGTTCAGGTGGACAGGAGAGATGACAACATCGGGAATAAATGGCGACTACGTTCAGGTGGACAGGAGAGATGACAACATCGGGAATAAATGGCGACTACGTTCAGGTGGACAGGAGAGATGACAACATCGGGAATAAATAGGGGTTGAGATAAATTGTGTTGACTTTGAAAATAAATGAATATCATACACACACAAGAGACAAAGTCCTAGCAGCAGAGCTGGAAGTTGTCAGTGACTCACAGATGATGGCGTGTGATAGGGTCGGTGAACCGGAAACATCTAGACCCTTCTCCACCTCTCGGTGATGCCTCCAGTAAGAGACTCGCCTGTCTAGTCTGGTCAAGCGGGTAGGGATCCAAGAGAGAAGGCTAACCCTATACTCAAAAGTAACATAGTGAAGTCGGATGTGTCGGGCTGAAAGACGCAAATAACACAGTTTTACTGCAAACCAAAACACAGCGCAGACACACCCAAGTAACGTCCTCTTAAGGGCGGATGATACGAAATTGTGTTCCTTTAGTCACTGGGCGCAAGCAAGCAGACAAGCAAACATACACACACATCTACAGTTTGTGGAAAATAAGTACTGAGTGTTTATCGATCTCCCAGCAATCCAATACAACTAACAAATAGTCTACGTTCAAGTGTTTAACAAAATAGCAACTGTTCACTTACAACAGGAAGTGCAACATGTTTCAATACATTGTATAGCTATTATATAAGGACACCGTGCTATTTATTTATTGTTACGCGGTACCAGGCACGCAATTATCGTCATGGCTCTTTCATTTAAGTTGAAGGCAAGTTATTTTATGATATTCTCGTTGCGGATGATGATCTTTCAATACACAACTGCAGGTGAGATAATTTCAGTTGATTTATAAGTTTATATGAATACACACGTTCGTTATGATGACTTTTATCATTACTTAAGGATAAGTTATATATAAATATATATATATATATATATGTATATATATATATATATATATATATATATATATATATATATATATATATATATATTTGTCAAAGATTGGTGTCATTTCTTGATGTTAATCTTTAAGTGTCTACATCCAAGTACAACCCGGCGTCACAACGATCAATGGCGACTTCTGTGAAGATTGTCCGTTACTTCCTTTCTTTGGAACCGGTCAAACATACCGTCACCTGCAACTGTTGGCGACCGTTGGGCGTCCACTGATGTATATTTTGCACACTCTGGTCAAACGATTATAATACCTAAATATCAAATCTCCACTTCAAAAAAAGGAAAAAAAGTAAAGTGCTCCCGTCACGTCCAGTGGCGTATAGGGAATATGGTGTCAGTGACCATAAATTTTACAGACCTGCGGCACATTATTTTCGGGGTAATGTGGTGGGTATCACACCCGTACCGCTTTACTTTCACAGAAAAAAAATGCAGTACCCATTAAAGGCTGGGTGAACCCGGAAGCTGTCGATTGGAATCGTACTACCTCTTGTCCTTTGTAGTCCAGTTCACTAACCACTGAGCTATCGCGGCTGAAATCTCCACTTCAGAGTGAACTTCTTGTATTTCCATCTCAAAACTTCAATAACTATCACATTTCTGACTTAACTGAATTGTTTGAACATCTGGACAATAACACAACTGGAATAATTGCCGAACAACTCATACTTATAAAATCTCAATAAACTTCCCATTACAATTGATTTAAACTATTTTATTCAGTGAGACCCTTTACAAACTGCAGTTTATTGAGTCAATACAAGATAGTTCTTTCCTAAATTAACAAACTATGGTACTATATTAACAATAAATGTGCCATCCTTCACAAACCATGGCCTCCTCAACGTGACCCTCAGCTTCAAGGATAGATGCAAGCTTTTGATATTTATCTTCTCTGGTTCTGAGCACGGACGTGTCATCCTTCTTCCTCATCGTACAGTTTCAGATAGGATACACACCTTACACTAGAGAATTCTGAAGTAATTTCTGATTGAAACTGAACTAACCATTAGACTACATTCCCTGCTACTTAATATTCTTGTAGTCTTCAGAAAACCAATCTGGCAGTACGTCCACCTTATCTCTACGTGCTGCAAAAACCAATCTGGCAGTACGTCCACCTTATCTCTACGTGCTGCAAAAACCAATCTGGCAGTACGTCCACCTTATCTCTACGTGCTGCAAAAACCAATCTGGCAGTACGTCCACCTTATCTCTACGTGCTGCAAAAACCAATCTGGCAGTACGTCCACCTTATCTCTACGTGCTGCAAAAACCAATCTGGCAGTACGTCCACCTTATCTCTACGTGCTGCAAAAACCAATCTGGCAGTACGTCCACCTTATCTCTACGTGCTGCAAAAACCAATCTGGCAGTACGTCCACCTTATCTCTACGTGCTGCAAAAACCAATCTGGCAGTACGTCCACCTTATCTCTACGTGCTGCAAAAACCAATCTGGCAGTACGTCCACCTTATCTCTACGTGCTGCAAATAAACGTGAGTTCTCTTCAGCGACGAAATAAAAGGAGTATGATGAACTGAAAAATCCACCCCATCTTATCTAAACACAATCATATCCTGCAACTGTAGAACTACATTATCTCTCAATATTCCTGTTGTCTATTTCTTCTTGTGACGGTTTCTGATGTTTTTCATGTGCTCGTTTATACACTTTCTCGATGTTCTCGCGATAGTTATCAAATACATCCATCTCTCTTAGTGTCTAAAGTCCGTTTCACCTATTTTTCTCATGTTACTACTTTGGACTTATTTCTCTTCTCGTTACCTTAGTTTCTTGAATATTTCTTCATTTTAGTTTCTTGCATATTTCGTCATTCTAGTTTCGTGAATATTTCATTATAGTTTTTATAATATTTCGTCATTTTAGTTTCTTGCATATTTCGTCATTCTAGTTTCGTGAATATTTCATTATAGTTTTTATAATATTTCGTCATTTTAGTTTCTTGCA
>JAVIAB010000059.1:16929883-16952383 GCA_032433765.1 Megaustenia siamemsis | reverse complement strand
TAGATAGATAGATAGATAGATAGATAGATAGATAGATAGATAGATAGATAGATAGATAGATAGATAGATAGATAGATAGATAGATAGATAGATAGATAGATAGATAGATAGATAGATAGATAGATAGATAGATAGATAGATAGATAGATAGATAGATAGATAGATAGATAGATAGATAGATAGATAGATAGATAGATAGATAGATAGATAGATAGGTAGATTGGTAGGTAGATAGATAGATAATTGAAGTAGTCCAGCGGTTATGAACTGTACTACTAGGTATACGAATTCAGGTTCGATCCTGATCAAGAACTATGGCTTCCAACCTTACAAAGACAACATATTGTTATGAAAAAGAAGACGGTACTGTCGTTATAGCGACCACATTGCAAAGCTAAGGATGAATAAGATCCATACCAATAATATAGATACTGGCATATTTCCTGTACGTCATTTCATGGTGTGTCTGGGCTCATCATCGACAAACATTATATCAATCCTGTTTGTTATTGTCTGAAAGTGGCCATCATCATCATCAACATCGGATGCCGGTTCCGCAACGAAAGTTTGGCTACCATGGAGCGCCATTCTGCTCTGTATCTTGATTATTTGGTTATGGAAGGCCCCGGTATCACTGCAAACGAATTAAAATCCATAATTGCTCAACAGCCCGTGCCTGCGTAATCATCGGAATTAATATTTCATTTCCCAACAAAGAAAGGAAAATGTAACATTTATCTATTCTTAGTTTTAGCCCTGGAGTTATTTGTTTTGATGTTAGTATGATCTTCATGACATTAAAATTAATTTTTGCCATTCCTATTCTTTTGTTTACTTCAGTTTTACATTTTCCATCACTGGTTATAGTATGTCCAAGGTAGTTGTAGTTCTGAACTGTCTCCAGGTCTATTCCTTCAATGTGTATGTCCACTTGTGGGTTTTGAGTATTTTCTTTGTTTATGATCATAGCTTTAGTCTTTATGATATTCATATCTAGTCCATATCTTTTGCTTGTCATGTTTATTTTATTAAGTAATTGTTGTAGATCTTTAAGATTTTCTGCTAGTAGAACAGCACCATCAGCTTATCTTAGGTTATTGATTATCTTCTAATTAATGTTTAGGCCTGGCATCTCTGTGATGTTTTTAAAGATTTGCTCAGTGTATAGATTGGACAAGCTTGGTGATAGGATGCATCCTTACTCCTCTTTTTATATCATTGGGTGTAGAGTTCTCTTTGTTATATTTTATTATTGCTGTTTGCTCCCAGTATAGATTACATATTAGTCGTATGTCCTTGTCATTTAGATGTATCTCTTTTAGGCTGTTTGTTGTTGTGGTGTAAGTTGTTTGTGCTGTAATCTATCAAATGCTTTGGTGTAGTCTATGAAGCAGGCATATATTGGTTTGTTTACTTCTGTGTACTTTCGATTAATGTTCTCATGTAGAATATGGCTTCTTTTGTCCCACTATTTTTCCTAAATCCAAATTGCTGCTCATCTAATTCAGTATTGATTTTATTCTGAATCCTTCCTTGTATAACTTTTAGCAAGATTTTTGTAACATGGCTCATTAGGCTTATTGTTCTAAAGTCACTGCATTCAACTGCACCCTTCTTTTTAAGCAATGCAATGAAAGTTGATGTTTTTAGTTCATTTGGTATGTATCCAGTGTGGCATATGTCATTGCATATGTCTGTAATCACTTCAATGCCAAAATCCTTTAGTGCCTTCTGCTTTTCCCTTTATCATTGTTTTTTTTAGCTTATTCCACCTCCGATTTTAAGATTGTATAGCCTGATGTATATTTTATGAAATACCAATGAACGTGGTATTTTTGTTCTAATCTTGGGACTTTGCGGCATTCATGGAAGATGGGTTTTTTATTCACCTCTATAGACATGTGTTCGCACATGCGCTGCCGGGGCCCAAAAGAAGAGTAAAGAATAGTGGCGCTGTACCCTACTAGGCATGTTCGTTAGAAACGAGAAAGTGAGGGTTGGGCATGGGACTGGCTATCCCGTACTGTAAAAAAATAAGACGAAAATACTTCACAAACATGGACAAGTCAAAGAAAAGAATAAAAGTAAATCCGCCATCCAGGAAGGATAAACGCTTTCTGTCTAAGAGACGTATGCAAAATTCTTGGAGAAGACAGATAGAAGCAGAGATGAAGTTGATGGGGAAGACAGGGAATGATCTTAAAAGAATGGCAAGAAACAGAACGACTTGGAAAGTGTTTGTTGAAGACATATGCTTCACAGGGAGCTGAAAGGAAGAAGAGAAGAAGAGGAATCTATTCAGGCTAGGATGGGTTAACTCTGGTACTTTCAACTTATTTTTTTAATTATTATCTTATGACAGTTGTTTGAATTTGTGATACACAAACACACAATATAAAATGTGTAGCTACAGCAGATATCTATGTAGGAGTGATATCTTAGTAGTCAATGCCCGGAACAATAAATCTCAAAGATTAGAATATCTGATATTTCATCGTCGACATAATTTGCCATACTTGTTGGCGCATTCAATATTGTACTTCCACAATTTTGTATCCACAGTACATTGTATCAAATCTGTTGTTGACTGTTTTCCATGCCATGATGGCAAGCTATCCAGTGTCTTCTCACTGTGTCGTCTACGAAATCTCTCCTTGTATGCTGCCAGTCGTAAACCAAAATTTACGATAGCACTGGATAGGTCACACACTGCGCTGCTGAAGGCAAATGAGAATATTAAACAGAGAGTGAAATGGATGTTTATCAAGAAAAAAAACCACACTCAAATTCTTCAAATCTTAGTTGTAGGTCTTCTGAGCTTTTTTTTTTTTTAGAATGTTAATTTCGTCATTAATGATTTTGGTGATCCTTGTTGTGTAGAATTGTGACATATACAGAGAAAGTGTTTGTGCTTTATCTTTTTGTAAAAAGTCAGAATTTAAAAGCAGCCAAATTGTAATTGTCTTGTTTAGTAATGACAGATACCGTTCTGGACTTCTTTGTGGTTTTTAACGGTTGCTACGACAATATTGATCAGCAAATGGAGGAAGGTGGAAATCATGACATCATCGAAATTATTATGAAGCCAGTACTGTTACCTCAATTCCAAAAGGTAACTATATATGTTAGTTGCATCTATCTATCTATCTATCTATCTATCTATCTATCTATCTATCTATCTATCTATCTATCTATCTATCTATCTATCTATCTATCTATCTATCTATCTATCTATCTATCTATCTATCTATCTATCTATCTATCTATCTATCTATCTATCTATCTATCTATCTATCTATCTATCTATCTATCTATCTATCTATCTATCTATCTATCTGTCTGTCTGTCTGTCTATCTATCTATCTATCTATCTATCTATCTATCTATCTATCTATCTATCTATCTATCTATCTATCTATCTATCTATCTATCTATCTATCTATCTATCTATCTATCTATCTATCTATCTATCTATCTATCTATCTATCTATCCATCTATCTATCTATCTATCTATCTATCTATCTATCTATCTATCTATCTATCTATCTATCTATCTATCTATCTATCTATCTATCTATCTATCTATCTATCTATCTATCTATCTATCTATCTATCTATCTATCTATCTATCTATCTATCTATCTATCTATCTATCTATCTATCTATCTATCTATCTATCTATCTATCTATCTATCTATCTATCTATCTATCTATCTATCTATCTATCTATCTATCTATCTATCTATCTATCTATCTATCTATCTATCTATCTATCTATCTATCTATCTATCTATCTATCTATCTATCTATCTATCTATCTATCTATCTATCTATCTATCTATCTATCTATCTATCTATCTATCTATCTATCTATCTATCTGTCTGTCTGTCTGTCTGTCTGTCTGTCTATCTGTCCGTCCGTCTGTCTGTCTATCTGTCTGTCTGTCTATCTATCTATAAATCTATATTTCTGTCTTCCTGTCTGTTGTCTGTCTATCTGTCTGTCTGTCTATATATCAGCTTGCGCCCGTGAAGTAGCTCACGAAACGTGGAAGCTCTTCTTTATAATTGCAGTGTTGATGAGTAATTTTAGTTACTCGTTTTGTTGTAGTCAAACATTTTGATTCCTTCAAAAATCTACTGAAGAATAAATATCCCGTGAGGAGACTTATTTGCCTTAGGGAAGAGTGTGTGAATAATGAGTTGGGCAATTTTCATCATCATCATCATGTACCATACAGGTTGGCGTAGGCGATCATGTCCTTCCACAATCTTCTATCTACAGTGCATCGTATCAGTTCTGTTGTTGACTGCATTCAAGGCCATGACACCAAGCTATCCAGTATTTTCTCTTTGTCGTCTGCGATCTCTCTTTCCTTTTGTTTTGCCAGTTGTAACCAAGTATTCCAACTTTCCTCTTCTTATGATGTGCAAAATGTTGATTTTTTCTTTCTGAAGTTTTTTAGGAGCTCCCTTTTTGTGTTGGCCTCTTTGAGAACTTACTCATTGGTCTTTTTAGCTGTCCAGGGAACTTTCAACATTCTTCTGAGAAATCCCATCTCTGTGGCCTCTAATCGTCTTTTCATTTGTTTGTCTACTGTCCATGATTCGCTTCCATAGGTCAGAACTGAATAATCCCATCTCTGTGGCCTCTAATCGTCTCTTCATTTGTTTGTCTACTGTCCATGATTCGCTTCCATAGGTCAGACTTGGTTCTATATAGCACCGATGAACTCTCTTTCTCATTTCTATTGACATAGATTTGTTGCATAAGATATTTTTCATTTTCTGAAATGCTATTTTGGCCTGAGCTATTCTACTTTTTATTTCCGTGGAGCATCTTCCATCCGATGTTGTTATTGTGCCGAAGTATTTGATGCGTTGCACTTGTTTCAGATTTGTCCTGTTTATGTGTATGCTGCATGCTGGTGATGCTTGTTTCTTCGATATAACCATTACTTCTGTTTTCTTACTATTCAAACTGAGACCTTTCTTGATGCTTTCTTCTACTATTATATCTATCATTTCTTGTAGTTCATTTTCTATCTCTGCTATTAAAACTGTGGAATGCGTATAATGCAAATTATTTATGTTGTGACCGTTGACTTCAAATCCTTTTTTGTCTACTATTGATCTCATAATATGTTCGCTGTAAAGTGAAAACAAATTCAGCGATAGAACACAGCCTTGTTCTTTGTGTTGGACAATTTTAGATAAAAAAAGACAGTTGTGATGAACAGCTGAGCAGGAGACCAACTGTGGTTCGCAGTTGAAGCTGGCTGTACAGCGACCATGCTGTTCGAGATATATTACTCCGCTGCACACTGCTCTGTCACCTGGACCCCTAGATGGGTAAATTAAAAAGTTTTTTTTTTCTTTGAAGAATCCTTACTGCCTATACTTTCTAATCTAAATTTCATTAACACTTATATTATTTCATTATTTCTCATAAAGATATAACTGCTTGTATCATGCTTATGATTCTCTCATGACTCGCTATTATACAACAGGACCCTATGATCTACCTCGAGCAGGCAATCAACGGAAAGATGTACCGGATGTGGGTGTGTACCGTGGCTCAAAAACCAGAAACAAAAATAGTAATTGTCACCTTCTACAACTTTACTGATGAAGCAGATAAATACAAGTTGGTGTTTTTTTTTCTTCTGTGTTTTGTGAATTTGTTTTTAAATTTAATGTTAATATTTCGTTATATGGAGAAATGCTGTACAAAACGTAGATATGGAGGCATGGTTTACAAAACGCAGATGCAGAGATATACTTTACAACACGCAGATATAAATAAATGCTTTACAAAACGTTGATATGGAGGCATAGGAGAAAAACCTTTACTTCTTACAAACAGCGTTTTACCTTGAAATCAGTTGGCACCAAACTGTTGTTGCCATGCTAGACCTTTGGATCACTCGTTTGCGTAGAGAGAAGAAAGATGTTTCATGGACAACAGCTTGACTCTATCTTTTTCTGCCCAAGCTCGCGCTCTGGAGAGGACACTCCAGCTTCGCCATTTTGGTGTCGACATGTTACCATCCACACCTGTCACACAAGTGACCTATTAGAGACCTGTTATTTACTGACGACGCAGCGCTTGTTACGAAAAGTTAGGACGAACTCCAGAGCATAGTACATCGCTTTCCATAAGCCTGCAGAGACTTTGGTCTAACAATAAGTTTGGAGAAAACTATAATACTCAGTCAGGACATCGAAACAACACCTGCAATCTCTATCGGCAACTACAAACTTGATGTCATGCAGGCGTATAGCTACCTGGGGTCCATCATCAAGGACAAGCTCTCTCTCATCATCATCATCATGTACCATACCGGTTGGCGTAGGCGACCATGTCCTTCCACAATCTTCTATCTACAGTGCATCGTATCAGTTCTGTTGTTGACTGTTTTCCATGCCATGACACCAAGCTATCCAGTATTTTCTCTCTTTGTCGTCCGCGATGTTTTTTTCCTTTTATTTTTCCAGTTGTAACCAAGTATTCCAATTTAAGCTATCTCTAGATACAGAAATTGACACCCACATTGGTAAAGCTGCTACCATCTTCGCCCCATCTTTATAGGCGTGTCTGGCAAAACAACAAACAATTGAAACAAAGGTCGTAGTTTACAATACTTGCATCGTTAGTAGCCTCATGTATGACAGCGAATCTTGGATTACATATACAAAACATTAGAGAAGGCTAAATTCATTCCATATGCGATGTCTGCACAATATTCTTGGTATCACCTGGACGGATAAAGGGACAAACGTGGAGGTCATGACTCGCACAGACCTCCCGAACATCTACACGCTGCTTAAACAACGTAGGTTACGCTGGCTTGGCCATGTACACCGTATGAAAGATGACCGCATACCAAAAGATATCCTCTAATGACAACTGGCAAAAGTACTAACGTGTGTAAACGCGGGATGAAGACTGAACATAAAACTGCAGCCTGGGAAGATATAGCTGCAGACTGCAATCTTTGGAAACACAGCTGAAAGCTCCAAGTCAAACAAGAATCAGACAGATTCATAGAAAAAGAGAATATGCAGCGAAAGAAAAGAACAAATTAACATTTCTAGGGGCGCTGCAAAACCCATAGTCAACTAGGACTGGAGATAACTACTATTACTATTACTTCTAAACATTTGACGTTTCTACATGTATTTAATATTCTATTAATGTAGATGATGATGATGATTAATGTAGTAGTGGAAACCGTTGGTAGAAAAAAAAAACAAATGATACATAAACATAAATACTGGAAAACGTTTCTACACTGTGTATACATGTTAGTATAACACATATTGTATCATTAAATTCATACACAACTTTTTAACATTTGTACTGATAAAGCCTGTGTTTTTTATGTTATAATAATTTTTACAAAAAGTGATATTGTACGTTAGTTACAACAACATTCGTAGTTCAGGATAGTTGGTTGGTTTTATATATATAGGATGAGGCTCCAATCTTTTTCACGGTGGTCTGCCATATTCGCCCTTCATGTTCTGAATATGCGTCATGTGTACCACACACTATGCTGTTTCCGCTTTCTGGGCCGTTGATAATTTCTTCTGTACTGCACAATCCCTATTTCTTGCAGCTTCTGATAAGTGTTTTTACTTATATATTACATAGGTATCTTTAACGTCTTATTTTTTTTAAATATTTGTGGTGGTATTGTTGATGATTTCCTATAATAGTTTTATATCTACCTTCTCTTACTTTAGCATTCATGCCTCCTGTTACAATCACGATGTCCGAAGATTTCACTTGCTTCTCACAAACAGGAGTTGCAAATACCTCTTTCCCGTTAGAACAATAAGAGAGCAGATTGGGCAAAGTTTGAAAGGCTCACTGATGCATATACTGTGCCTATCAACATCCATGAAAAAAGGACAATAAGAGTTGGTTTCAAGGAGCTGCTAAAGAATCCATTCCTAGTGGAGCAAGAAGAAACTACAAGCCATACTGGAGCAAGGAAATACAAAGACTAGAAGAGGAACTGGACTCTGCCAGAGAACTAGCTGAAACATCACACAGCACAGAGAGCAACATTGTCAACAAAACAGCCTCTGCCAAATATAGACATGAGGTCATAATATCAGCAAGACAGAGCTGGATAGACAAAACAGTGAGCATTGATCTAGTCAAAAATGGTCATAAATTATGGAAACTTGCGAAAGCTCTGAGCGACGAAAACAACTGCCGTCCTTCAATATCATTAGCACACAATCAGAACATCCTCACAGGCAAAAGGGCAGCAAATCTACTGATAGAGACTTACAAAAACATCTGTAGAATAAACATTCCAATAGACAAACAGAAAGTTGCAAGACGAGAAAACCAAGATGCAAAACACATGCCTTTAGCACCAGAAGAGCATCAGACGACCATCTTTACCCCAACTGAATTAGATGTTGCACTCAAAGGATTGAAGCTCAAACGCTCGCCTGGTAAAGATGGAATCACCAACGAAATGATCCTAAATCTGGGACAGAAAGCCAAGAGCCAGCTTCTAAGGATAATAAATGCTAGCTGGAAGAGAGGTCATGTGCCGGCAATCTGGAAAGAAGCTATTATGGTGCCCATCCTCAAGTGTGGAAAAGACTCACTAGACCCAAGTAGCTATAGACCAATTAGCCTACTGAGTTGCCTTAGTAAACTCATGGAAAGGCTGGTTAACAGAAGACTTATGTGGCATTTGGAGACAAAACAACAAATCGTACCACAACAAAGTGGCTTCCGTCAGCACAGATCAACTGAAGACCTGGTCACCTACATCGCACAGGAAATAGAGGATGCTCTACAAGAAAAGAAACACACACTGGCAGCGTGGGTCGACATGGAGAAGGCTTTTGATTGGGTTTGGCGAGAGGGTTTAAAGAACAAGCTTTTTAGACTTGACCATCCAGGGTAGTTTATTCAATTGTGTGTCTCAAAACCTTCAGGATAGAACGATCAGAGTACAAGTACAAGGTCAACTAAGTAAGAAGGTCTCTATTGAACAAGGTGTCCCACAAAGCGGAGTATTGTTCCCAACACTCGTTTTAAATTTCATAAATGACATCGTAATGGATATTCCACGCCGAATACACTCAGTAATATACGCAGATGATCTGGCGTTATGGGCTCGCGAGGAAAGTGCGAGGAAAGAGTGGCTAGTTCCAGGATGCAAGATGCTCTAGGTGAACTTGAAAAATGGACGAACACCTGGTTCTTACCAATTAACGAAAAAAAAATCATATACAATTTTCAGCCTATCAAGAAACACTCTCTCTGCAAACTTGAAGATAAAAGACGATACACAGCCTACTGACCAAAACCCAACATATCTTGGCGTCACCATGAATCGCAGAATGACTTGGAAAAATCAGATAGAAAAAGCAAGAAAAAAAGCCAGAAACAGAACTAATACTATGAAGAAATTGGCAGGAGTTATGTTATTGAGTTATTTGCGGGTCATCATCATTGCACTCCGAACATGTCCATAGGTGCTCAGATTCCCTCCTCAGCAATTCCCTCAGTGTCCAGCGACTGACGACTCCAGTTCTATGTTGGTTGATAAGTCTTCTTACACGGCCACCAAGTTTCTCATTTCTGGCTGTGCCCATCTTAACTCCCATTTCCATCATAAGAAGAAGTGACGTGGATCTGTGTTTCTCGAAGTCCTGTGTTCTTCCCACATCTCGGAGGGCATTGATGATGTCAGCCCGATCCATTGGTTGCCCGTTCTCAACGACAGCGCAGCTAGCCAACCTGTCCGCTCTTTCATTTCCCCGTACTCCCGCATGTAATTGGCAGGAACGGACCGAGAAGCAGACAGCAATATCTTGAAACGACTATACTTAGGAAGAGTCAGACCAGTCTTAGAGTTTGGAGTCATATCCTGGGCTATGGCTTCCAAATCACATCATAGCAATTTAACAGACACAGAACCAAACTGCCCGTATCATCACTGGTGCTATGAAATCTAGACCTATCAAGACTGTAGAAACAGTAACAGGTTTACAACGCTTAGATGACAGACGGGTCACTAAGTTATTGCAACAAGCGGAGAAATATAGAAGGCTCCTTAGCCACCCCATGCACCAAAGAATAACTGGTTTCGGAATTGTACGACTAAAGAGGAGCAACTTCGCTGCAATCGCCAATGAACTAATTACTGGAGACCCAGTATTTTCCCAAACAATACCGAAACCGTTGGGCCCATCTGATATGTCTCCTCGTGGAAAACATAAAATACCAGAACTTAAGGAAAATATAACAGGAATCATGAAAAAGTCACCCAATCAGACACAGAAAGAAAACACGTAGCAGAAAAACACATACACGTTACCTACCCACAGGATTCTTGGTCCCACATACACACAGATGGCTCTGCTACAAACGCCACCAGAAATGGAGGGGGTGGTGTGTTCTTGACGCTCAATAACCAAGACGAGATCACCAAGTCAATAGCCACTGGGAAATTCTCAAACAACTTTAAAGCAGAAACTGAGGCCGTTAGAAATGCTGCAACACTGACTACTCAACACAAAAATAACATGCACAATAAATTCGTGATTCTGACTGATGCACTGTTAGTATTATCAGCTCTAAAAAGACCCAAGAGCAATGCACTAGAGAACTTGAGAACAACCCTGGACCAACTATACAATAACTTCAAGAGAGTAGTCATTCATTAGATACCATCTCTCTCTCTGCGTTCAGGACTCAATCAGAGTAAGGATTCCAGACTCTCATATGAAGTCAGCTGTCAGGCTAAGTGTGTTGATCGCCCCCACAGACAGAACATCACAATTAGAGTCTGTCAGATCCACTCTGACTGAACACCCGTTAATACGTTGCACTGTGTTCTGCGCCAGTGGCCCAGTGCATCCGATTTCAGCCAGCATTTTTTCAGGTTTGCTTTCCTTAGCCTTTGATTGTCCCCAATCTTCCTGCAAGGCAGCAGTTGATCTTTTCTGTCGGGGGATTCTGCCCTTAGATGGTCGGCCTTCCCAGGTTTACGAGCACCATCTGCCCGAGTCACTAGAGGTGACTAACACAGACATGCGACTTGTAATATGAGGAAACTGCAACAAGGAACACATTTCATGCGTAGTCTCCATTTGTTCCCGCCGCCTATCCCCATATACCGGTAAGTCACGTCCTCCCGAAAATGATGATCATCGTAGCACTTGATGATGTTAGGCCATCGTTGATGACTCCAATTCCGAACATATAGACACACAGTCAGTCGTCAATTTATTCTTGTTGCACATCAAACAACAGACCGTAAGATTTGCGCACGGCCGGTTTAGGGAACCAATACGATGACGTAGGACACAATGTCGCCAAACTCATAATCTCGATACCTTTAGACTTATGTCTGATTACTCAAGTGTAAACAGTCTACGACGAACAATACACGAAGCAACTTCCCCAAAGAGACAAAACTGCGACTGACGAAGTAGTTTACATTAATGTGTAACGTGGAAATAACTTGCGTCAAAGAATCCCAATAACGGTCTTGAACAGCACTAATGTGACGTAAAGCACAGATGAAGTCTGGACGGTGGAATGTCTCACTCACAACACTTGATTCGTCAAAAACGGACTGTTGTCGACCTACGACCTCGTCTTAGCGACACAGATGTATCAAGCATATCATCATTTTGACTTTTACGCAGAAAAGTGCAATGAAGATCCGAAATTAATCAGACCTTGGGTGCATTTTCTGCAGCGATCGAGAGGACGTGGACTAGATCCGCCATCTTGGAAACGGAAGTTCTTGGAAGATGGAAGATACCATCACACTGTAATATTCACGGGAACGAACGCGCAGATAAATTAGCTAAAGAGGGAGGGAGATTACCTCAAGAGAACCATCCGCTCAGTTATGATGAAGCCAAAGCCATCCTCAAAGGCCAATACCATGAATAATGGAAACAAGAACACCCAAAGAATAACGAGAGGGACGGAACCATCAACTATCAAGGAGGGATGAAGTCATCATACTTAGCCTACGCACTGGCCACAATAGGATGAGGAATCACATGTTCACCAAATTCAAAATAGGTACAACCAGCCTATGTCACTATACACTGGACAATATGACTACAAAACATGTTCTACAGGATTGCCCCCAGTACACAGACCTGAGAAGAGCAATGTGGTCCACGCCCACCTCACCTGTAAGAGAAACTATACAGGGCAATCAGATCGCTTAAACAGACAGCTGACTTCATGAGAGAGTCTGGAATCCTACTCTGATTGAGTCTTGATTGCAGAGAGAGAGAGAGAGAGAGAGAGAGAGAGAGAGAGAGAGAGAGAGACTTGCTTCATAATTTTATTTAGAATGTCATAGTATGCATCTATTTGTTCAACTTCATAGTCTTCACTTGGTGTGTATGTCTGCTATTGCATTGTCAAATGGTGTTGCGTTCATTTTGAGTAACATATTGTATGTCCAGTAAGTATTTATATATTTGTGTAGCTCCCCCTGTTTTAGTATTACATGTATTACACCTCTTTGGTTTTCTTTTCTGTTGTCTGAATATAGAAATGTTTATTTTTCGTTCTGTGTGTACCAACGTTCTTTCCGTCTTGTCTCTGATATGTCTAACAATTCTACGTTTAATCGTCATTTTTCTAAAATAATATTTTCATATTTTCCTTCTTGGTAAAGAGTCCTTACATTCCATGTATATATTCGGCCATCTTTATTCTGATATCAATTAGATTTTCTCTCCATGACATTCTTTTTTTTAAATATTACTTGATGATTCTTTAATCTCTTTCATGGTGGTCATCGATATTCGTCTTTCGTGCCATGCAGATACCTCTTGTGGGAGCCGCGATAGCTCAGTGGTTAGTGAACTGGACTGCAAATGACAAGAGCTAGGGTTCAATCCCAACCGACGGGCTCCGGTTCACCCAGTCTTTAATGTGTACGGGATGTTTATCTGGGAAAGTAAAACGGCACTGGCGTAATACAGACCACATTGCCCCAAAAATAATGTGCCGAGGTGTCTGTAAAATGTATGGCCACTAACACCATATTCCCTATTCGCCACTTGGCGTGGCGGGTGTACTTTACTTGTTTTTATATACCTCTTGTATACCACACACTTTGCTGTTTTAACTTTCTGAGCCGTTGATCATTTCTGATTCTTCATCCTTATCTACCGTCAAAGACTTTGTATATTCAGAATGGACATTCTCGGTCAGTGCTATTGTTGTTAAAATAGATGTTTGCTTGTCGAGCTGGGAACACAAGTTGGTCTATCGATGATAGGTTAAACATGTCGACAAGAAGTATACATAATATTGCACTGAAATATTGATAAAGATCGCTGTCAGAAGTAAGCATAATTGCAACGGGTAATAGCAGCACATTATTTCACAACTAGTCTGCCGCGTAAATCATTTAAACACGTCAGCGACAGTCGAGGCAGAAAAAAAACCACTTTCTACACGCAGCCGCCGTGACACCTCTATGGCACAATACGATGTTAGTGCCCTTAATGTTTACATACTTTCGGCACATGGTTTTGGGGTAATATGGTCGGTATTATGCCTGTGTCGATTTATTTGCGTATAGAAAAATATGATATCCATTCATGGCTTCATGAACCCGGAAGCCGTTGATTAGAATTGAACCCGACCTCTTGTCCGTTGTAGTCGAGTTCACTAACCAATGTCCTATTGCGGTTCCACAGGTAGATACATATACTTATTAATAGCATTATAAAATATATATTATATACATAGTAGAAAATATTACATTGATATATTTTATGTTATAGTATGATAACTTTAATCATTTTAAACTATAATAAAAATTAATAGCAAAATGGTTCAAAGCTGTAATTGGAGCTACAGCTCCAATATCTACCACGGGATAGATCCTCTTACATTGGTAATCTAGAAAGTTGTGTTATAGACCAGGAACGTTCAAGACTGACAGTCTAGCTAACATCAAGGCAGAAGATTTCCATGCAGGTAAAGATTGTGAGGGATACTTTGAGGAAATATCTCCAGGAATCTTCTCGGGACAAGCACCAGATTGTAGACATTCCACCAATGGGGTAAGTTATACTATGTGCTAGGTAACGTCATTGTGTCTTACTATTAACTGTTATGTATCTTTCTTGTACTTCTACCTTTCAGCTCCCTGTGGAAGATAATTCATCAACAAACACTTTCCAAGTCGTTCTGTTTCTTGCCATTCTTTTAAGATCGTTCCATGTCTTCTCCATCATCTTCATTTCTCTTTCTATCTGTCTTCTCCAAGAATTCCTTGGTCTTCCTCTATGTCTTTTTCCCTGGGGATTTCAACAAGGACCAAAAGTGTAACACTCTCAGTTGTCTTCCGCAGTGCGTGTCTGTCCTATACAACGCCATCGTCTTCGCTATATCTCTTTATCCACTGGTATTTGACTGGTACATTTCCATGATTCTATGTTACTGATTTTCTTCGATTTCCATCCTTTTATCCTGCGTAAGCAACCATTAATGAAAGACTGTATCTTCATGATTGTCATTTTAGTTGTTCTCCGTGTTTCAAAGCCATATAATTAGTCTGACTTAAGATTTGAGTTGAAAATTTTTATTTTAGTATTTAACCTAATTTCTTTGGATTTCCATATATTTCCCAGTACAACAAATGCTCCTCTTGCATTTAATATCCTTACTTTGGTATCATTTTCTATACCTTCTTCTTTATCTATATTACTGCCCAGGTATGTGCAATATTGTATGTCTAGTAGAGGTATTTCTCTTATTTTCATTTGTTTAGTGCCAAGTGCATTAATTCTCATAATTTTGTTCTAAACCTCTTTTTATTTTTAGTCCCATCCGTTGTGATCTCTCATCAAGTATGCTGATTTTTGTCTTGCATCTGTTGATGGTTGTTGTGATAGGAGAGCTATATCATCAGCAAACTCTAAAGTTATCAAGTTGCTTGGTCATTGACCACTGGATTCAATTTCTGTTGTTTTGAGTTATTTTCACAATCCAATCTATGGTCAGTAGAAAGAGAAATTGAGATAGAAGGCATCACTGTCTTACTCATGTTCTTATTTGACATGTTTCTGTAATCTGTCTTTCATGAAGAACTCGTATGTATACCCGACATTTATGTAAGTGTCTGTCTGGTCTTGACATCTCTTATTAGCAATTACGAACTTGATGTACAGCAGTATAGCTACATGGGGTACATCACCAACGACAAACTATCTTTAGATACAGGAATTGACACTTTCGTTGATGAAACTACCACAATCTTGGCCCCTTCTTTCTAGGCGTGTCTGGCAAAACAGCAATCTGACAACTAAAACAAAGGCCGCAGTTTACAACGCCTGCATCATTAGTCTCCTTCTGTATTACAGTGAATTATGGACAAGCTATGCAAAGCAGGAAAGAAGGATGAATGCATTTCATATGGAAGTCTGTGCCGTATTCTTGGTATCACCTGGAAGAACAAAGTGACAAGGATGGAGGTCATTACTCGCTCAGGCATTCCGAACATATACAAGCTTCTCAAACAATGTTACGCCTGCTTGGCCACGTATACGGTATAAAAGATGGCTACATAATAAAAGCTACTAGCAGATGACAAAAGAACTAGGGAGAAAGGGGGGGGGTGGCAAAAACTTCGATTTGTGGACGTGTGTAAAGGTGACACGAAGAATCTGAACATAAACCCTGCAGCCTGGGAAGAAATAACTGAAGACAACATTTTGGAAACACACTCTTAAACTCCAACTCAAACAAGAAGCAGACAGATTCATAGAAAAAGAGAAAATATCGACGAAAGAAAATAAAAATTACCATTTAAAGGGACGTAGCAAAATGCGTAGTCACTTATGACTGATGGAGGCTACTATAGTCAGCTATGACTGACGGAAGCTACTATAGTCAGCTATGACAGACGGAGGCTACTATAGTCAGCTATGACTGACAGAGGCTACTATAGTCAACTATGACAGACAAAGACTACTATAGTCAACTATGACTGACGGAGGCTATTAACTATCTGGTTTCGGTCAACTACCTGCCACATACATATCAACATGATAGCTCGTTATTTTTTTTAATCACTATGAAGAAGCCAGTGTCATTTTCATTTCCAGTTCCTGAAAGGGAGAGGGGAAATAAAGAGGGGGGCATTGACAGACAGGGTCTACGGCAGCAGTAGATGCAGGTCTTCGATGTCTCTAAAGTGTGCGTGTTAACCTGGGTGATTGGAAGTTAAATAGCCGATAATCTTGCTGGCAGCTCTAGCACAGAGTGTGGCATGACTCTGGATACAGAGGATATCGCTAGTTTGTTTTTTTATTCCTTAAGAGAAGAGGATGAGAATGGGTGCGTCAAAGATCCATATATTGTGAGGTTGCGTACTTTTCAGGTGAAATGTGGATCTTTTCCACCCGGAGAGCTTAGTGTGAAAGAAGATGTTATTCAGTTATTGAAATATTGAGTTATTTGCGGGTCATCATCATTGCACTCCGAACATGTCCATATGTACTCAGATCCCCTCATCAGCAAGTCCCGCAGTGTCCAGCGACTGACGACTCCAGTTCTGTGTTGGTTGATAAATCTTCTTACACGCCCACTGTTTCTCATTTCTGGCTGTGACCATCTTAACTCCCATCTCTTTCATCCAAGGAGTGACGTGGATTTGTGGTTGTCGAAGTCATGTGCTCTTCCCACATCTCGGAGGGCATTGATGATGTCCGCCCGATCGATTCGTTGACCGTCCTCAACGACAGCACAGCTAGCCAACCTAGCAGATGTATCTATAATCAATACCTCACAGGTAGAATCGGTCTGCACACGCTTGGAGAAGTGCTGAGACGGTCAATGGAGCGGACATGGGGATGCCCCGACTGCAGTGAAACTGATTCCATGAAAAGATTAGAATAGAGAAGGTGGGGCAACTACTAACAGTGGATGGCCAGAACTTTCAATCTATGATAAAATGCCGTTCCTATTTTGGATCCTTTTGTTTATTATTAATTCTTCTTCTTCTACCTTTTAGCTCCCAGTGGAGCATAGGTCTTCAACAAACACTTTCCAATTCGTTCTGTTTTTTGCCATTATTTTAAGATCATTCCATGTCTTCCCCATCATCTTCATCTCTGCTTCGATCTGTCTTCTCCAAGAATTCCTTGGTCTTCCTCTTTGTCTTTTCCCCTTGGGATTCCAAAAAAGGGCCTGTTGTGTAATACTCTCAGTTGGCTTCCGTAGTGTGTGTCCTATCCATCGCCATCGTCTTCGCTGTATCTCTTTATCCACTGGTATTTGACCGGTACATTTCCATAATTCCACGTTAGTGACTTTGTCCTGCCATTTCCATCCATTTATTCTGCGCAAGCATCCATTAATGAAAGTCTGTACCTTCGTGATTGTCAATTTTGTTATTCTCCATGTTTCACAGCCATATAATAGGACCGACTTAACATTTGAGTTGAAAATTTTTATTTTTGTATTTAGCCTAATTTCTTTGGATTTCCATATGTTTCCCAGTGCAATGAACGCTCCTCTTGCTTTTGATATCCTCATTTTGGTATCATTTTCTGTTCCTCCCTCTTTATCTATGTTACTGCCCAGATATATATAAGATTGTACGTCTAGTAGAGGTATTTCTCCTAGTTTTATTTGGTTATTGCCAACTGCATTAATTCTCATAATGTTGGTCTTATATCTATTAATCTTTAGTCCTAGCTGTTGTGATCTCTCATCTAATATACTCATTTTATCCTGCATCTGTTGATGGCTGTGTGATAGGAGAGCTATGTCATCAGCAAAGTCTAAATCATCAAGTTGTTTGGTCAGTGACCACTGGATCCCATTTCTGTTGTTTTGAGTTATTTTCATAAGCCAATCTATGGCCAGTAGAAAGAGAAATGGAGACAGGAGGCATCCTTGCCCATTATTCAATGCCCTCCATTTCAAATGCTTCTGTAAGCTGTCCTTCATGCACCACACTACATTTTGTTCCTTCATACATTGTTTTTATCAGGTTAATAAACTTTATGGGGATTCCGTAATGACTCAGCAACTTCCAAAGCATTCTTCTGTCTAAACTATCAAATGCCTTTTCGTAATCTATGAATCCAATATAAAGTGGGGATTTTAGTTCTAAACTTTGTTCAACTATTATACGTAGGGTAGTTATTTGATCAGCACATGATCTGTTCTTCTTAAAACCTGCTTGTTCATCTCTCAAGTGTTTCTCTGTAGCCTCTTTTAGTCTCTCCAGAATGATTCTGCCTAATATTTTTCCTGGCACTGATAGTAGCATAATTCCCCTATAATTTGTGCACTCCTGTAAACTTCCTTTCTTTGGTAGTTTGATCATATAACCTTCTCTCCAGTCTTTAGGTATTTCTTCCCTCTCCCAAATTGTATCCAATAGATCATGTAACATCTTGGTAGAGGTGTTAATATCTGCTTTGATGGCTTCCGAAGGAATTTCAACTGGTCCTGTGGCTTTACCATCTTTTAATAGTTTGATGGCTTTCATTATTTCTTCTTTGCTTGGTTTTCCGCAGTTAACGTGTAACTCTTCTCTGCTGGTAGTATATCTGGAGGATTATTTGAGCCGGGTCTGTTCAAAAGTTCTTCAAAGTGCTCTTTCCATCTCTCCATTTGTTCCTTTATATTACTAAGCAGATTTCCTTTCTTATCTTTGATAAAGGCGTTGATCTGTTTGTATTTTCCACCTAATTTCTTTTTGCTGTTGTACAGTTCTTTCATATTCCCTTTATTTGCTGCTTCTTCTGCCTCTTTAGCTAGTTCATCTATGTATTTCCTCTTATCCCTTTTAATGCATCTTCTCACTTCTTTGTTCACCTCTGTGTAAGTTTCCTGTGTCTTGGCTTTATTACTTCTTGTTTTGCTTTTATTTATGTCTACTTTCTTGTTCTTTCTTTCTTTAATTTTATCCAGGGTCTCTGCTGTTATCCATGCCTTATTCTGGCGTTCTCTTTTCCCCAGTGTTTCTTCGCATGTCTCTTTCCATATATTCTTTACCTGTTTCCAATGATCTTCTATATTTATTGTATTTTCTAGTTGTTGGAGGACTTGGTATTTGTTTGATATTGTGACTGCGAATTTATCTTTAATTCCTTGTTCTTTAAGAAACCCTACATTGAAATACTTTCTACCCTTATTCGTTGTAGTATACCTTTTTAATTTAATTTTAAGTTTGGCTAACAGAAGATGATGATCAGAAGCTATATCTGCCTCTCTATATACTTTTACATCCTGTAAGGATGACTTAAACTTATTATTAATACATATGTGATCAATTTGATTTTCCGTTTTATGATCTGGTGACACCCTTGTAGCTTTATGTATTCTTTTGTGTTGGAATATTGTTCCTCCTAGGCTCATTTGATTAAGGGCACAGAAATTCACAAACATCTCTCCATTCTCGTTTATATCTCCAAGTCCATGTTTTCCCATAATCTCTTCGAAGCCTCTGTTGTCTGATCCTACCTTAGCATTTAGGTCTCCCATCAAGATTATAATATCTTTGGCTCGTCTTGCATCCACCTGACATAGTAGCTGTTTATAAAAATCATCTTTAACTGAGTCATCTTTATCGTTGGTTGGTGCAATGCATTGTATAATGTGTAATTTTAATTTGTTTTTGGTTGTTCTAAATGTTGCTCTCACCAGTCTTGGTCCCACTGCCTCCCATTCTATTAGTGTCTTCTGTGCATTCTTTGATAGCATTATAGCTACCCCTTCGCTATGTTGTGCTCCTGGTTCCTGGTATCCTGATGATAAAATCATCTCCCCTGTATTCAATTTTATTCTCTCCGCTCCCAGCCATCTTGTTTCACACATTCCCAGAATATCTATCTTGTAGTTAGTCATTTCTGCTGCCACTTGTGCCGCTTTTCCCTGTTCGTTAAGGGTACGAACATTCCAGGTGCCAATTCTGGAGGATTTCCTGGTAGACAAAGGGTGAGTCGGCAACCCGGACTCCTTACGGCTTTCTCCGGATTGCGTCATACGTCTCTTAGACAGAGAGCCCTTCTCTTTCCTGGTTGACGGATTAACTTTATCTATCTTTGACTTGTTCATGTTTGTCAAGTTTTTTTCGGCTTATTTTTTTACAGTATGGGATTTATTATTACTTGCTAATCAACAAATGTTTATTTTCAGTGAAAGAAAGTGTCTCATTCATTGTCACGTTGCATCAAATAATGTCACGTTATAAATATTAAACCCCGATGAGTTTCAAAGTTTTAAAAACAAAGTTTGTTAATATAGGGTGATGGGTTTTGGAACTGTCTAACATTGGCAGAGCTCAGAATATTGTCACATGCCTCATGTATCGCTTTAATCTGTTTCCGGTTAATGTGAGTTGTTATTTAATTACATTTATATTTTATTTTGTTTTTCCTAAATTTTCTTCCCAAAAATTATGATTTCATACATTTGATTGTAATGCTTAATTAATAAACAAAAAGATATGTGTTATTCTATTTTTAAGCTACTTACTTTTGAGTTAACATATTGATATATTACAAAATCATATTTGTACATATAGCTAATTAACCAACTTTTAAAAAAAAATCCACTTGCATATTGCATTTATAATTTTCAAAGATGTATGGGTGAAAAATAATTTGACAATCATCATTACATTTCTGATTATCAGAGAAATATAGGAGAAAACAAACATGTTTGTTTATTTGTATAATGCTTACGTGATCTTAATAAATTTCTCCTTCGTGTGTTTGCATCTTTTGTCTTTGGTTCGATTCCTGAGGAAGGTCCTATCTTAGTAAGCGCTCATTAATGATAACAATAAATTGATATCGTATTTTCGTCACCATTCTTTCAATAAAGCTGGTACAACACATTTTATGTGTTCATTCCTCGTTTACCAGTTGTACCACAGCGTTTATATTATATGCCTAATCATTTAGCAATCAAATTGACTGGTTGGCTAATTATTGATGTAAAATTAGAATCCCGTATTAGCTCCAAACAAATGGCAAAATGTAACCTTTAAATAACCTAATGAAAGTGCAGGCTTTGACCTCGAATGTGTACACATATCTTTGTCGGGCAGAGATGAAGGAAAGTTGAGGCCAACAGCAACTGTTCCAAGAATGTCAAAGATATGACAGGTTAAGATTACCAAGACTGTGTCATTCAATATTTACTATACCTGTTTGAGATATCCAACTGGTAAATCTATGAGTGAAGTCCTAATTACTTTTATTTTTACTTTGCTCTAGTGGCTTTATGTGTTGGAGGAAATATTGGTTTCGAACATACTTTATTCGAATATATGTTTTTTCACTGTTTCCAGCTTATTCCAGCGTATTCTAAATGTTCATGTTTTCATCTGGAAGCTGCTTTTGATCATTGTTTCTTGTTAGATCAATCTGATTTAATAAATTAATTGTTTCATCTATTTATTTATTTATTGAACCAACAATTTAATCCATCATTATCATCATCATCATCATCATCATCATCATCATGCCTGCTACCACAGGTGACCATGTCTCTCCACAACTTCTATTATCGACAGTTATTTATCATTTCTGTTGTTGATATTCTGCCAAGCCATTCTCTTTAGCTAACGAGTATCTTTTCTCTTTGCTTCCCTCTATCTTTTCCTCCCTAAATTCTACAGTTGTTACAATGTATCCCAGCTGTTCCCTTCTCATTACATGGCCAAAAAATGATCATAATGTATTCCTACTCTTGGATATACTAGCTCCACCATTTAATTGGTATATCTTAATAAAAACCAATGTTATTTCTCTAAATCGGTGTTGATGTTATGCATTTAAATTCTGTGAGGCAATTAGTATTTTTTTTTATGTTCATATTATTATCATCAAGTATGGGCCTACTGTCTACACAAGTATTTCTAAACAACATTCGATCTCGACAATTACTTGTCATTTCTGTTATTGACTTTCTCTTAAGCTCTTTGGTAACTTTTCTCTTTGCTTTCCTCTATCTCCTGTCAGGTCGGGTAATTTTACCTGCTACTGTATGCAGTAAACAGTACAACCTGCGTATTCCCTGCTGCCTTGCAGGTATGCTCGGGAGAGTACAAGGCTAAGGGAGGATACCCTGAAGTGGATACCCACTGCCTTGCGGGTGAGAAATTTTAGTCAAAGGCTAGCGGAGCCAACCGTAAACAAACTGATGGAAGGCAATAGGAAACCACCGTCGTAATTTCTTTGTACAATCATGAATAGCCACATATGATTGATTATATTACAACAGTAATTGCGTTATTTTCTTTATACATTTATAACTACAGTATTACATGTTCTTGTTCACCCTGTCTCAGCGCCACGCTCCATACTTTGACACATTCACTTGTAACAACCTGCGATTTGAACCTCCTTCCGGTTCCAAAGAAACGATAACCAAAATACGTTATTTTCTTAAGCGCAGATGTCTCAGGTATGTCTTTGTTATTTTACACATTAAAGTAATA